>VZRL01006193.1:980826-1008024 GCA_013397895.1 Origma solitaria | reverse complement strand
CCCGGGGTTAGACCCCTCGGGGTGTGAGGATGATGGCTGGCCCTCTCCCTGCTCTCTCTCCCGACCACCCTCATCCCTTTCCCCTGATACCGGAGAGCCTCGGGAGAGCAATAAACCTCCCACCACCCTTTGCCTCGCCTCGAGTCCTTTATTTTCGACTACTACATCCCTCTGCCTGGCCACTGTCCAGCCACTGTGTCCCCAGCCTGTGGCACTGCAGGGGATTGCTGTGGCCAAACTGCAGGACTCGGCACTTGGTCTTGTTAAACCTTGATCATTGGCTTCGGCCCATCTACCCAGCCTGTGCAGGTCCCTCTGCAGAGCCCTCCTACCCTTCAGCAGTATCAAATCTTTGCTGAAGTCCAGGTAAACAACACCAACATCCTTCCCCGCATCCACCAGGTGGATCACCTGGTCATAAAATAAGATCAGGTTGGTCAGGCAGGACCTGCCTCTCCTAAATCCTTGCTGGGTGGGTCTGATCCCTCAGCCATCCTATAGGTGCTGTATGTTCACACTCGAGATGATCCGTTCCATAACCCTGCAGGGCACCGAGGTTAGGCTGACAGGCTGTAGTTCCCTGGATCCTCCTTCCAGACCCTCATATGGATGCGTGTCACACTGTCCAGCTTCCAGTCATCTGGAACCTCCCCAGTTAGCCAGGACTGATGATAAATGATGGAGAGTGGCTTGGCAAGCTATTCCGCCACCTCCTTCAGTATCCTAGGATGGATCCCAGCTGAAACTTAACAGGACATTTAGATACCTATATGTATAGATTGGCATTGGAAAGGTTGATCACAAACCAGAACAAGTCCAACCACAGCAAAGGGGGCACATGCCAGAGAAACAGATTTATTGAAGTCATCAAGCAACCTGCACCAGTGTATGGAATCCCTTAGCAAACATTCACAGGAAGCATCAAAGATTATTTAAAATACAAAGGAAGTCATGACTAACAAGCAGACATCTGCTGCTGGACACCTCTGCTCTGCACTGCTGTACAACCAGCAACACTTCCAAGTATTATTGGAATGAGGCTGGGATCAAGACGTATAAATGAAACGAGAAGTCAAATGTCCCTACTAGTATAAAAGTCAGACTAGGAGAAAAATCTAACAATTATCACCTCAGTCTTGTTACAGCCCACTAAGAATCAGTATGGTTTAACTCAGATCTCTTTCTGCAGTTTTTAACATAGCCAACTTTAGTTTTGTTGTACTATACTACCATAGATGAGAAGTTCATTTCCTTTTAAAAATAAACAGATAAAATATTTCTTAATACTGTTCACTCCCTGATCACTCCCTGGAAAGAAGCAATTGTCTTATGAGAATTCTGTCAGACAGAGCAATGCACAGTAACAAGATGTATCTTCTCACCAAAACAGGAAATTCCGGAAGGTGACATTTGAAAACAAGTACTATTTTTCCCCTATAGAGTGTGGCAAATAGCCATAATGTGACTCATATGTCATACTGATGCAGCCAATTACGGAACACAAATCAGTAGGAAAAAGTAAACCAAATCAACTCCAGTAATAAATGTACGAAGGGCCTTTTCTTGTTCATGCATATTTTCTTGTAAGGGGTGTAGAAGGGGGTGGGAAATCAAGGCACTCTAGAAGGAATGAATTCATTTTCCATTCTTTGTGGCTGATCAAGAATTTCAACTCTCTCCATTTATATTTAATTACTTCATTTTGCTGTACACACAATATACTAGGCTACTCTACACCACACAGTGAAGCTAAGTATTTGATTTCTGACAAGGTTTGACAATGTTTTGTAAGGACTGTCATCAGTTTTACACATGTACTCAAACCAACTAAGTAACATTTATTTCATCTTGAATTGGCTTCATTTTTTTCTGGTTTTAAGTCCCAAGTTTTAGAGCCTCAGAAAGTTAAATTCCTCAGGAATGGTAATTAGCCATTGGTAATTTTTGCTCATGTAAAATAAAAATGTATAAAGAAGGGACTTTTTAAATAATTAAACTCCCTTCCTGAGCAATAAAAGAAATAACTGATTCCCAAATATATTTAATTGAACCTACTGCTGTTTCAAATTCAATTTTTCTTTAATTGGTAACTGTAGTACATGTGAATTATTAACCAGCAATCCCCAAGAACAGGATATAAAATAAAAAGAGAAAAGGCTTCCAATGTAGCTGGAAGATAAACTCACTTTTTTCAAGACACTCTGTAGAATTCTCCTGCTGTGCTGCTTTTTTATTACCATCTACCTGAAGTTCTGCTGGAAGGTTTCCTCTAAGGAGCCCACAGAAATCAGCTTGAGGATGACGGTATTACGGGAGTTGCCTTCTCTGAAATGTTAAACATTTTTAGAAGGGCTACAGGCACAAGAATCCGTACTGTGACTTCTAAAGAAGCTGAAGAGTGAGCAAGAACTTTTTAGAGACACCTCTGCTCACATGTATAACTGTGCAGCCAAGAACTGTTTCCCCATTAACCCATTAAGACAAGAATGAGTCAGAGATAATTCCAAGAAGTCACACAGAAAACAATACAACTATTTAACGCCAACTGTGCAAAGCATATAGTACGTCTGCACATGCAACATTCTAAAACAGCAAGCAACAACTATTCTACTACACTTTCATGTTATGTTCTTAAGATGCCTACAGTCATTTCAGCTTTCCTGCATTTAAACAAGGCTATTACCCCAGTCACCAGCAAACTGCAATCAGCACTATAGGAATTCACTGTTATTCCAAATCTGATGCTGCTCATTATTTACCCAAAGATATCCTACTTTGGCAGCTGCCAGCCCTTGTTTGAGAAATACACCAGCCTTCATTGTGCAGCCTGAACAGCAATTGACCAAGGTACTTCTGACACCATTGGGGTCTTTTTTTATTTCTGTTTTTCAAACTGAAGCCCACTGCATAAGAGGAGTTGGCATTTCAGCTCTGCTGGCTGTGGATCACCTCAGCTGAGGTTGCAAAAGTCTGTGAAAAATATGCAAAAAAGGATGTTAATGGCAAAAGGACCATTCCATAGGTCCCACAATATCCCAGCTATCCTAACACAACACACAGAACTTTACCCCATTGCCAGAAAGGTGTGAGTTTCTTCTATTCTTTGGAAAAGAAATGCACAACTAAAACTCAAGAAAAGCTGAGCTCTGGACATACGCATAAACTTACCTAAGTTCATCTCCTCACCAAACACACATCCTCAGAGCATCAATCCATTCTCTAAGCAGCAGCACCACCAGTACCTTCTGCTGCTTCTGCTACAGTTCCTCAGCAGTTCACCTGGTTAACACTGCATCTCACACCAAAGAAGAAGGTACACTACTTGGTACTACGTGACAGTGTGAGCATAGAAATGCTTTTTCCTAGCTATTCCTTTAAAAACAATACAGGAGAACAGTAGTAAAAATACAAGCAGCAGAGGCAAAGCAGGCAGGGATTGCTCTATAGATGTTAATCACCTGCAGAGAGACTTGGGAGCTGTCGTGTTAAGCTGAAGTATTATGAACGTGCTGTGCTAAGAGAGCTGCCTACCAGGGAGAAAGCCTAAACTCATCACTGGTCCAGCCAGGCACCAGAGGCAGTTGAAACAGCTCCAAGCATTCCCAGCAAACACCAGCTGCAGAGTAGCAGGAGCACCCAAGGCAATGTCTGGGCAGGAGGCACAGCATGAAATCACACTTGACTAACACCCACCCCCAGCACACAAGAAAGTACCCACCATGCTCAGATCTATTTTTAAAAAATACTTCTCCTAGTAAGGAGGAGAAAGCAGCACAGTCATCATGCATATCAAGCAAAAACATTTTTAATTAGATAAAATGTTGAAATGTAGAAGTTCGAGACATCAAATTGGCTTCCTATCTTAAGCAGCAAGTATCCTGTGAGGAATTCCTCTTCCTTTCCTATTTCCTCTGAGAAATGTTCATCAACTTCTACTTAAAGCAACAGGAAATTGTTGAATATTTAGATACATCTTATCTAACTATTTTTTCTAGTTCAGATTGGACAGGACTATGCAGGAATGCAACAGTTTCTGATGTACCACCAGAGAGCACAAACGTCGGGAAGTTGTGCAAGAGCGGCCCTTTTTAGTCAACGACGGAACAGAGCAACTCATTTGATTAGTCATTAGTTAATAAAATAACCATGTGAACACACGGCCCCACACGCATAGTACTCTACAGGATTTACCCACCAGCCTGTTTCCACTTTACCTCTCAAAAAAAAGATGGCAAGTTTGAATGTCACTATGATCCCTGTTATGGGTCTTCTGTGCGGACACAGAACACAAAAGCGTATGAAGCTGGGAGGGAAAGGACAGGACAATCAATGCAGTGCCTTCAAGAAGAGGGACATGCTCTAAAACTGCTCTACTTTGAACAGAACTTTGGCAATTCAATTACCGAAGTATCATTTGATTTTTAATCTAGAGGCATCCTCCAGTACAGGAGAAAATCACTTTATGTTTGACGGTAAAAAGCCACTCTGCTGGAGAGTTTTGAATTTAGAAAAGAAGGGAAATATAATGAAAGCATGGCCACTCCACAGGAGATTGCTCCTACTTTTTCCATTCAGAAAACTACAATGTGATTTCTGAAGTTCTGAGTAACAGGGAAAAAAGGATGTCTTCAGAGGGTAAATTTTTCAAACTCCCATATCTAAGCTTTTGATATGACTCCACATTCAGCTATAATTATCACTAATATTTTATAGAGAATTAAATTAATACAGACTAATTTCTAGTCTTTTCTACGGATGGGAAGGGAGTTAGAATTTTTCCTTTGCATAATGCTCATGTAGGGTATTTCTAAAGGGGCAATTTTCACTTTAACTGACAAACCCATGAAGCCTTGTAACTATCCTGTACAGAATGTACATAAATATACTTTAAATCCAAAGAAAGGCATCTACACGTGTGAAACAGTGTGTCATTTTCTAGCTTGAATCACTGTGTTACAAAATTGCAACCAAATGTTTTCCTGAAACTCTATCATCATGTATGGATTACACACTGGTCACTGAAGTACCTTTTATCTTAATTTTACAATCCTTGAGGGACACATGGAGAAAACCCTCACAGCATCCTGCATGATTTTTTCAGTTTCAGTTTTTTAATGAGCATTGTGCCTTCAAGGTAAAAACCAGATGAGTATATTCACTGAGCACAATAACAATCCTGTGATTTTATGTTCCTACAGAAATTCTATATCCTGCATTATTTACCCCAAGCACTTCTTATAAGTTACTAAGCACTGCTAAAAATTCAAAAGGTTACATTTAATGGATGCACAGCATGCACTGAATAGTATTTTGGCATGTGACCTCTTATTGTGCCCAACTAAGTGTCACAGAAATTGTCTTGCTCGATTCAATATAAAGTTGTAACTTGGACTGAATTTTTGACAGTTATATTAAAACATGATGGGTTTAGAAATCTATTTGGTCAATCTCCGAAGGAAAAAAAAAGCACGCCCAGTGTTAGAGTAAGAGACTGTAACAAAATTAATTAAATCAGCTGTATGAGCTCATAAAATTCAAGTTGCTTAAAAAAGACATCTGAACATGTTCAGACTAAAGACAGATATTTCAAAATTACTCCATTAGATAGAAGAGGCCTAAGAGACAAGAGTGGGGAAGAAAGGGGAAGAAAAAAATTGCTTTTTTACTGCATCACTTCAAGAGTTCTCAGCTTTAAAGTATGCCGATCACAGTGTCTTAATTACACAAAATAAAGTCTCATCATCAAACCTTTCATACAAGATTTCCAAACTTTCAGAAATTTCTGCAGTAACTAAACCACATGTATAATACAGTACTATGGCAGAGTATCACCTGGCAGATGTACCAGCCTATTGGGCTGGTATATTCACAATTTGAAAGCGGATGCAATCTCATTTAACATCTATTCCTTCAACTAACCAGTTGCTGAAGCATCTTTAAAATTCATTTACAAGTTCTCACCTCTCTCTAGTATATACAGCACAGAGAATATATAGAAAAACCCTATTTGCATGTCTCTGCTTTCTCCCAGTACTAAAGTTTTCTTCAGCATTTAGGCTTCGAGTGCCTTGAGGCTTCTCCCATCTTCCTTCTCTCTTTTTATATTTAGAGCACAAGTTTGATGTTTTCACTTTTCAGCTTTGGTTTCTACCCTTCCCCATCTAGCATCACAGCAGAAGTCTACCTCTCACACTGTCATTTTCTTTGAGCTCCACTCAAGAGAAGCATCCCAAGAAACACCTGCCCACCTTCACTATATCAGGAGCTGCAAGGAGGCAGGCCACTTTCTCATTCTGCTTGTTTAATGACCCATCAGTACTTGCTCTGTGCCCCAGTGACAAAGACTTTAATCTCAGAACATAGAGAGGCAGGTGACAGGCGAGACCACAACTCAAAGCAGTGCACCCATTTACATCCCCACACCTGTCAGGAGTCTCACACATAATCAGCTCTCCAAATCACTCCACTCCTGTGTCAGTGCCCCCATGTAT
Source organism: Origma solitaria (assembly GCA_013397895.1). Classification (NCBI taxonomy): domain Eukaryota; kingdom Metazoa; phylum Chordata; class Aves; order Passeriformes; family Acanthizidae; genus Origma; species Origma solitaria. The sequence goes on along the minus strand of VZRL01006193.1, from coordinate 1,001,533 downwards.
AATGTTTCAGAGGACGATATTCAGCTTTCCCTTCTGTTTCACAAGATTGATCCAATTATTCCACAGGTAATCTTTGCTTGGCTTTGAGTACTTTCAAATTAGAAAAATGGAAAGGGGTGAGGACATGGCCTGGTCTTCACATATCGTAAGTCATTTAAATACACAGGAGACTCATGTTAATTAATTTACTAATATTCTTTGCAAATGAGCAGATCAACTCCTTGGTTTTACTTGTCTGAACAGAAAAACATGCCAAATCCTGTATCTGCTACACCTGAAAAAATCATAGCAGTAACTCAAACATCACACAACCAAACAACACCTAAAGTTAACACAAAGTTCTTGTTGTCGTACTAACACGGTGCTAGGAGAGCTGGCAAAATTGAATGAGTATGTAACTCATTAAAATCAATATCCTATGTTCATCTCAAACACGACTGCTATTTAAAAAGAAAATAATTTTACATAGTGTAACTCAAACCCACGGAAGTCCTGAGCATTAAAAGCTTCACAGAACACACTACCAACTGACAGAAGTCATCCTATAGAAACACTTTCAGTTTCCTGAATTTAATATTGGACATTGCTTCTTTAATGATGTACACTTTCCAAACACACAAATTAAAATAGAAAGAGACTTCGCTGACAGGATAAGGTCAAAGCAACATATAGTTGGAACCAGATGATCTTCACAGTCTATTCCAACCCAAATAATTTCAGGATTCATGCTTTCATGTCATAATATAATTATGTCTTAAATATAATATTTAAGTCAAACCGAAGTCAGTGACTCTTGTAAGTTTTACCTCCTTTAAGCTACAGGCACCAAAGCTCAGCACAGGCCTACCACCAAACAAGAAGTAACACTTAAATGATTCCTTCACATATCCCTACCCTATGAAAATGTGGCCCTTTCTATCTACATGTCCACAAAAGAACACGGAGTATTTTGCACAGTCATACATATTTCCTTCAGTGACATTTAAAACAGCCTCTCCATTAAGTGCCACTAAACATGCACCAGGCTTTGCTATTTGCATTTTTACATGTACACAGTATTAAGAAAATACCTTTATTACTGTAGTAACCACCATTTTATCTCTAGAGATAAAGATGACAAAACAATTTGATCAGAATTTCTGGGTGTAGTTGAATTTCTAAGGGCTAATCTGAATGACAGCTTCAGTAAAACCCACATTAGAAACTTCAGAATCAAAGCAGGACTTTCTCGTTTCAGGGAAATGCTTAATCCTAATTATCTCTTTGAACAATCATTAAGCAATAAATAGATTAAAAGAATTTACTACAAACTTAATTCTTCACGCCTTCTTTAACAAGTCTTTCCAAGAGATGGAATCAAAATCTTTTTCATTTCATTAGCAGTGAGACAGAATTCATTTAAAAAGAAATTTAAAAAGGAAAAAACAGATATTTTCAGGGCTTATTTTCTCTTTACTGCTAGAAAATAATTTGCATTGATAATGCGAATCACTGTCTCTGGTGTTATTTCACATTTAGCATGACAAGACAGCATCACATTGCAGCAAATTATCTTTTCTTTCTCCCATTCCCCATCTCTCAGGCATTAGGCGAATACTGTCTACCAAGAAAGAACTGAAAGTAATACTCATGTTATAAAGGCAACTTAACTTTGGTACACTGTGGTGAATAATAACATTAAATCACAGTAGGTTTTGCATTTGCAATTAAATCCTATAGATGAGACACCAACATACCTGAAAACACTCTGAATACTAGCATAAAGTTTACTAAGGCAGCTTTTACTACTTCCTTGAGAAAATTCATATATGCAACATTTCTACAAGGAAAATACAAATTTTGTACACAAGCTACTTCATTAAGAAACTGAAAAGCTGGTTCACAAAATTTAGTCTGCCCCAATCTTGATGATGGGCAAGGGAAGGTAGTTAGAGATTATACAGGTTGTCTGTGGCTAAACGTTCATGACCAAACGGATGTCTAGAGATCAATTTTCTGACCAGTTCTATACTACTTGTTTCTACAAGGATTTTTCACAGAAGGAAGACACCAACACAATTGAACTGAACAGTTTCCTGATGTAACATTAATTTGTCTAAACCAAGGGAGTGACAGCACCAGAAACCCCATGATGGCAGCAACAGTAATTGCCAATAACTCCCCTCTGCAGTCTTAGCCTCATTCTTGGAAATACACAAAAAATATTTTTTCCCAATAATTATATTAAATCAACAACTTCTTCTACCATGAACATGTCTTAATCTAAATTATAAAGAGTTAGAGACAATAAAACAAGTACAGTATGAAGTGGGTTCAGAAGTACAGTTTCATTCAGAGTGAGGTTTTATCACTAGATTACAGTTTTATTCTGGTACAATCCCTTGATCTCATCCCCTTAGCCTGAAAGCAGAACATTTGATTAAAAAGAAAGATAACCAAACTGAATCATATAAAACAGAATTAAAGATGCCTGAAAGTAAACCTAGCTAGGAATTTTTTTTTTATTTGTAGCAGTTTACATTAACAATCTCCTAAAGGTCATTCAGGTTTTTTACTAAAAATTTAAAAACTACTTTCTCTGGCCTTTCACAGCTTACTCTGTATTTCCAGTGTTAGTAGAAATTACAGGTGCCCAGGTAAGAGCTGCATTACATGATTAAAGCATTGCCATGGTAATATACTTAGCCTTGTACCACAATTATTATCCAAAAAAAAATAATTACCCCTAAAATAAAACAATTCTGCCTGTTAATTTTATATATAAGCTTTTAAGCTGCATACACATGTCAGTTGTGCAAGAGGTATGCGGCATGCTCACAGATTATCAATTCAGCTCACTAGTAGGAATATATTTATAAATGTTACTCAGAGTTGTGGGTTTTTCTTAAAAAATACAAATCACCTGCAAAACATGGCATGAGCAGGTTATATAGATGAAACCTTCTGAGCAACTCCCATTATTTCATACTGAGCAACCATACTCCAAGATGGAAAAAGGGAGTAGCAGAAGGATTTCTAAGCCTTTGAATGTGGCCATAGGCATGAGGAGAGTGTGTGCTTCCCATGCATGTACAAGTACTGGCTGATGTAAACTACAGATTTACCAGTTTATAAACCTCCACTTTGAGTCCCTGTAGAACTGGGAGATCAGCTTCTCAATATTTACTGCCTGGAAGTAACATGATGAAGCCACAGCAGCAGCATTGCAAAGTGGGCATCCACAGCCCTCAATCCTGCTGCAAAGTCCACGCTGCCCTGTGCCACACCCTCCCAGCCACAAATTATAGTGGTTCTTCACACCAAAGACTGCTTCATCGTTTGCTTTATCAGAAAATGCCCTTATGGTAATTTCCCCTTGCAGCTGGATCAAAGACTACTCCCATTCTAGCGGCAGAGAAACTCATCTCGGAAACTATGACCTCAGTCCTGCCAGGCTGTCCAATCTTTTTTGACAACTTCCAGACACTGAATAATTTAGGCAGATAGTTTACACTTTACAAGCTAATACTAAGACTGAACTTCACATTTGAAGGCCTTCAAGGCTTGCACAAAATGCTTCAGAACACCAGAATACATGAAGTCCCCTTTTGTTTGACCTAGTGAACAATCAACTGGATGCTGCACATAGAACAGCTACGACTACAGATACAGTCCCTTCCCCCAGCACAGGGAAATGGCCCTGAGGACCAAGCAGAACATCCAGGATTTCAGTCTCATCTGAATTAAGCAAAGCAAGTTTAGGCAAAACCAGACCTGTCACCACCCTACCACACACAATGACAGAGCTCAGCTAGTGCATGGACAGAAGTGCATTGGATGCTTTCCGAAAGGAGATTCTTCCAGATGCAGAAAAAGCTCAACTCGTTAGCAGTATTATTATTCAAAGCCAGCTGCTGCAAACATCTAGGCTTCACTTATCAACAGAAGACCCGTTTTGGAAAGGACTCCAAAACAGAGCACGGAGGCATTCTTTACTGATACAACAGAACCTATACAAAATAATATCCAGGCGTTAGCACCATTTCTTTTGCATTTAGTCTGTTCCAGTTCATGAAGCAATTACTGCAGCATTCCTTTCATCAAGGATGTTCAAGATATAGTGTCAACATTACTAACTAAAATTCTGCAAGTTACAGTATGTGCTCTTTACATACAGAGTCTTCTAGCAACACCAGCCAACCAAAAACTTCATAGTTCAACCCTTCTAAGGTTGAGTGGGCTTTTTTTGTGTGTGCAGATTTTGGTTTTCAGAAATCTTTAAATCACATGACAACACTGTCAAATGTTGGAGGAAAAAAGAGATTAAAATATCAGCTGATTCTCTGATTGCCCCTGCCTTAAAAATGAACCTTTTTGTGTTTATTCTTTCATTAATCCCAATGGCTAAACACTTGTATTTCTGAATGTGAAACAGTGGGCTTGTTGATTTAGAGAGGTCCAACTTTATGAAAATTCAATAATCAGGTCTTATACTGTACACGTGGTGTTTTCTGGTTTAAGCAGGGAGTTATTATTTCTAAAGATGACAAAAGAAACAGAGGAATTACTTTTCTTTCATCTCAAAAAGCACAAGCCCAACTGTCTACTTAATCAATAAATGTGCAATATCACCTCGGAGAGTGAGTTAAAACTTCATGGCAACTACACCTCCTAGCACAATGCAGCAGATTAATTTCTATGTTGGACCTGTCACTGCAGTAATTACTTTCCCCAAAATACAACAACATTATCCTCAGGCACAGAAACAGGGTTTTTTTCTGATCTGCAATTCTGTAAACCAGATGGAGTAACTCGTAGCAGACTAGTTGCATTCATTTGGAAGAAGATACAGACAGACAGAAAGACATATTCATAAAGTCATTTATAAAGTCATTTATGGTTTAGCATGACAACAAGAAATAACATGCACTAATAAGCACCAGGTTTGCTTCCAAAGAGCAACACCTTTCCATGAGAGAAGAGGAACATTCCATTCAAGCAGTGTAATCAAGCACAAGTAAATGAAAGCTACTAACATCCCAAGTCTCGGTCACCTTTTCCCAACTCCTTAACAGGACAAGGGAAACAATGGATGCTTACAGAGGACCAGTAACAAGCACCCGAAGGGCTGAGTCACAGCAACCTGGATCACCGAGCACAGGCCACTCTAAGGAACACCACAGAACAAAATCGAACTCAGGAGTAAGATACACACTAAGGAACACCTTCAGGTGATAAGTAACACTTGAGACAGTCTGTGTGGAACATGTACAGCAAATTATAATTGATGTAAGAAGCAGTGTGAACCACATGAGTATTATGCTAAGAGATTCAGCTGCTCCTAATTTAACAACTCATGCAATTGTGTTCATAGAATATTCTAAAAGTACCTAAAAAGCAACATTGACACACTATTTTAAAAGCTGTGTCTCAGACACAGAACTCAATATAGATCAGACTGCAAGTCCTCTAAAAATTACAGTAAAAATCTTAATTTATACTGAACAATTTCACAGCGTGGGAACTCTTTTTTTTTTTTTTTAAAGTGGAACTGAAGCAAACTATCTGACAAAGACTTTCATTAGTGCTGTAATTAACTGCCAATGTATTTTTACTACACTAACAACTCACAATGCATGTGCAACAATACATCTCAATTATGAAGACCCAGGCTAAACATCTGCTGTTATAAATTCACTTCGGGGCCAGTGGAGAATTGAATCAAGTTGGATTACGTAAATTCAAAGTAGAGAGGTATCAGACAGCCTATTTTCCATTTACACTGCCAGATCAGCAGCAAAGACATTGGAGATACAAACCTGCAAAAATTCTCCTTTCTACTACTACCTTTTATGTGTGTGTGATCAAAAATTGAAGGGGAAAAAAGAAGAAGCAAACCACAAACCAAACTTACATGGCCCAAAAAGGGTTCTAAAGAAACTGACTAGCATTCACCTTTACCTTATTTATAACATTAACTGAAAAGCTATATTATGTATTACCTAGACATGGTATGCTTCATCATGTCTTTCTCTAAGATTTCTGACACAGTGTTGCCTTGAAGCATAATACCCAAGCTTTCACAGTAATTTTCTCTATTTCTGTGAAGTGATTTTCTCCTAGCCAGTGGTGAAGTAGACATAATTTTAAATAAAAATTATTGCTCCTAGTTTCTGCTAGACTAGAAAGTGAGAGTTGTCCACTATATCTAGAAGCATTACTTTTTCAGGGTATCAGAATATCTCAAATTAAAACAGCTATATGCTTGTTAAGGTAGAGTTGCAGCTTGCTTAAAGATCAAATGGTTAACCTATAAATACATTCACAGACAGGTTATACAAATATGCACTTGACATTTAACTATTCTGGAGCAGCAGCCAGCCAGTGACGCAAGAGATCTGTGGAACAGCATGGGTTAAAGAAACTAGAAGTCACTGAGACAGTTAAGCTGCATTACTTTACAAAAATTGCCATGTTTTAATGTTTATTCTATGCACTCCTGCATATTCAGTCTCACCACACTAAAATTTCACTAAGTTTCTTTCTCAGTAGTTGTTTTTCTTATTGTCTTCTCTCCCCTCCCATCATTAAGCCTCTCATCATCAGAATGACAGACACACATAATGATTTTTAACAAACCATCATCAAAAAAAGAAAAAAAAAATCTCATCTATTCATACGCTACTTCAACAACAGGGAAGCAGTCTCCTAATCTAACTTTGTATACAGACCACTTTCTATATGTAGACCCAGCTTTCTTTTATATCAAACATACCTAAAATTAAATATCAGGTACATGTGCAACACATCTAATCATTAATTCTAACACTATAATAGCTAAAAAATCATTAAGAGTTCACATAGAATGCAAAGAGAAACAGGATACCAAATTTACCTTTTGACATTAGCAAGAAGGGGAGCACATTTGTGTGGCTGTACCACTTGAAATATCCGTATTTTTTTCTAACTGAAGAAAATAAATGTGTTAACAAAGTGGTCATGACATTTCTGGTGTCACGTGTTGCTGCAGAGAGATCAACAAGGCATGAACTTCAACTTGTCAGATCAAGAGAAGCCAATTTTCAAGTGTTGCAGCTCAAAATCTGCACATCTTAAAAATAGAGTTTAAATACTTGCTGTTAACATGAACTCCCAGACCTCCTGCCTTTGTTCATCTAGTGTAATCCATCATGCAAGCAATCCAGTTCACCTCCATTTGGTTACACTGCCTGTAGGATTATTCCGCATGTACTATAGACTCTGGACTAAACTATTCCTTGGTGCCCAAAATCCACGTATCTTCTTTTCTGAGTGACTCATCTTCTGGTGAATACCTAAAAACCTTTTTATCAAGTTTTAACTTCATAACATAACATGGAACAGCATAACAATGCAAGGGCAGGGGGGAAAGCCAGAAAATGCTAGTTTTCTTGCACTTGTGGAAATTCAAGATCTAAACAGATAATTAATGGTGCAAGACTGAAGTCCTATTGATGCCTCATCCTAGGGCTTTCAAAGATGAGTATTTCTATATTGTCATTGCTATGTTTGAGAAGCCTGCCACTAGCAACATACCTTCGAACACTTCACCTTCAAAATTATGTACTTCAAAAATTCAAAAAAAAGACACAGAGATGTATTTCCACCCCCTGCCCCCAAGGCATTGACTTAATGATCAAACAAATTCCTTATAGGAAGATGCAATATGGCAACAAGTACAATGGCTTAGAACATTTAATAGCAATCTAATGTAGTGTATCATCAAAACAGAGAAGGAAAACTAAGAATAGCAAATCACACCATTTTCTCTGGCCTTCCAATTAATCTAGACAAATATTTTAAAAGTTATTTTGCTAACATTTGTCTGTAAAAAAAACAGCCTACTGGATTCTAAGCCGGGTTTCTTGACCTTCTTCTACCCCTACATAAAAGGAAAGTAATTATGGGTTTAAAATCTTGTCAGCATAAATTGCTTCATAGGGTCACATGGGACCAAGCCTTTTCAGCAGCCATGTCTATACATGTTTACGGTCTTCCAGTTTAAAGACCTTACAGCATTTAAAAACCAGCTTCTCCTTCACTGATCCAGTATCAACCTAATGCCTGTACTTGAATAATCTGTCAGCACCTGATCGAAAGCAAGTAGTCAAGATTCTCCCATCCAATAATACCCCTGCATCTCAGTTTAAGATGCTACAAAGTCTGAAAGAAGCTTCTGATCGTGGCTCCAAGAAGAGAGAAGTCTGAAAGGTGAACAGAAATCTATGCCTAGGTCTGTAGAGGGTGTGATGAACAAGATCAGTAAGAGGCTACCTGTGATACATTTTCTGCCTTCATTTGGAAAGCTATCCTGGAAGCCAGTGGAAAGCAGGCCCAGATTCCCACCCCTCCAACACACACATGCAGAGAAATTCAGTATCCAGTAGAGATTTTATGACCTCTAAAGCTATTAACTAGTGGTGACAGCCTGGACATGCTGGGTCATCACCATTACTATCAGAGAGTAGGCTAACGACACATTAACAACATGCTGTCCATAGTTAGTTCATCTTCCTCTGTACAGGGGAGGCTCCACTACAGTGGTCCTCTCTACCAGGATATACACTGACATATCTTAAAATGAAAGAGTAGAATGTTAGACAGAGATTAATCATGTTTCCAAGCACCAGGATTTTTGCATGCATTCCAGAGCCCTCCAAAACCTGAACTTGGATTTCTAAGCAACATTTCCAACAGACTTGTTGGAAAGAGAGATTGAAGATGTTCCTTATTCTTTCACTTTACTGAACCTAGCTATGCTGTCCACTCTGGAAACACCTTCAATTTTCTTGTCAATCAGTATTTCACCAAGAGATAGACAATCCAAACCACAGTGTCTCAGATAAAGTGGCTTGATTATTGAGAGAAATCCATAAAACTGCAATTTGGCTCAGTTCTCACTTAGGTAATGGTAGGTTAGGAACCTGTCCCAAGGTTCCTAAGAATTCCCATGTGTGATTGAGCAAGAGACAACTCGAATATTTAACCAGAAACAAACGATTAAGACATTTTTGTTCCAGGAATACCACTGTTCCATGGGCCACTCGTGCATATGAACACATATGAAACTGTTCCATCTGCTGTGCATCACTAAGTTCCTTATGGAAAGAGGTTACCACTAAGTGTAGAACACATAGCAGTTGTTTCACAAAGAGCAATTTGGCCCCACTGTGAAACTGGTTCAGTTCCTACTTGTTAGATAAACAGCAATGCTGAAACATGCATTCCACATACAGTGACAGACTGAACCGTTAATGGATAATGACTCAAAATAACAACTCAAAATATTCTCCATTTGTGAACATGCCAGGATGCTTTGTTGAAATGGATGTGGTGAGCTTTTGGGTGTGTAACAGCTAAACCTCTGAGCTGATAATGCAGTGAGTGAATGATAGGCTATGAGTGAAATAGGAGCCAGATCCCATGGAGACAGACATACGGTACCTCTTGTCACACTTACTTGCCCTCCCTTGCACAAGGGTTGTGGGACACTCCCTACTTCCCCCAGCAAAATACTGGGACACTTCCCTGTGACCTGAGGATGTTCAGCTCTGTTAATGGGCCGTAATAAGATTCAGCTGTGTTGGTGTGAAGGGCAGCTGTGTTGTCTTAGAAGGTGTCAAGGACTCCAAATGTATCCCATGATTCACAACACTACATCATGCAGTGTGAAGCTCCTTCCCCAGGGGAGGTACCTGGGCATTCCCACCTGAACCTGAGTGAACATAAACCAAATGTATTTTGTGTTCTGGGGATTTTCCTGGGGATTTTTCCCCAACACTTCTTCAGGACTTCGCCCATCACCTGATCAATCTCGTCTGCGGCCACCACTTTAACCAAGACACTGCAGCAATCAAGTCTTGGCACAGTCCCTTTGAGTGGTGAGATCTTAACATTCTTTTCCTTTTTCTCTTTACTTCTTTTCCCTTGTGCATGTCCTTAGGCATTGCTGTTGTGCTTTCATACTGCAACACTTCCATGTTGTCATATTACTACAGATAATAATAAACAAAATTGCTATATATATGTTTTGTTTTGCAATCAAACTGTTCTGTAATAATCCTTGCAAATTTACAAACACCAATCATTTTGTGTCATTTCACTCTAATCCACCCCAAGGGACTAATTAACAAGAACCTGAGTTACATTTGCCTTCTGCAGCAGGTTGTAACATTTTACTGGCATCACAGACAGGATCCCTTGGATGTGGTGGAGTGATCAGTGCGGTCGAAAGCTATCACAGGGCTTTCTTCTGGTAGTAAGTCTAACCAACCCCCAGGAGGTGATGGGGAAAAGGGCATTGACCCTCAGTGGGTTGCTGAAGGGTATTAACTGCCAAGGGTGACTGAGGTGGTGGCTGTCCCCTCATGGCAGATCATAACAGAGGCATCAACTTCCCTTTCAGAAAGGAAGGAAAGAAGGAATATAACATAAGGAAACAAATACCACCATCCAAAACCTCAGGTGACATATATACTGGCCAAGACTTAATCTCAGGATACTGAATAAAGACAACTGAAAAAGAAAACTTAGTATGTTTGGAAAAGAAAATAGAAATACATAGAAGTAAAGCAAAAGCTCAGTCAATGGACATCAAGATAGCGAGACTAACGTTTGGCAACGTTATCAACCTGAAAGCTCAGAAATTTTAGAAGCAGCCTCCTTCTATCTGTGCTTCATTTACAGGTATTTTCTGCAGTGCAAAAGAGAAGTTCCTGGAAAAATCTTCAGTTCAGCTGTTGGCTTGACAGATGCCCAATATCTCAAATAACTAAAGTGCCTCCTCAACTGAAACCAGCCTGAACCGATGAAACTGTGCAAACAGCTTTTCCTTTCTTCTGAAAGTCTTGAAGCCACTGCACAGATGTCCGGTCAATCCTTGCAAGAGAATTTCGGGAATTCCTGCAGTTAGGTCACATAAAATGAACCGATTTTCCCTCCTCATCTCTTTATTTACTGCAGTCAAAAACCAGTGACAATAGTAAATAATCTTTAAGTAACCGAAACACAAAACAGCAGCTATACCAGAGTACTGGTACTCAGAAGTAGCAAGGGTTACTTCAGCATGTTCTTAAAGGAGCAGCCCAATGTCACTACTTCGAGTCAGCACAATATCATTCATGCACTGAGCTTTTAGTGCACGAACTTTTTTTACTATACATCATTCTTACTCTCAATAACACTTTCTCCTTACAGTATCAAGATAGTTACTGGAATGCTAAAAAATCTGGATGTTGCATTTAGACATTAGTACCAACTGGCCCTTCTCTCAGGAGCCTTCCTCAACTGCATTAATGGAAGAAAAATAGTTACCAGCTGTCAGCAAAATTTTACCAGTAGCTTCCTTTGCTCTCCTATGCCCTATTTTCTATGAAAGCATAACTTGTCAGAGGAAAAAAAAAAAACAGAAGCAGAGATTTCAATATCTGTATTGTTACCAGGAACTAAAATTTGACTGATATGCATTCAAAATTCATCATGCTCTTCTAGCACAGTGAATATAGAAAATAAATATATTCTTCCTGGGTCTACACACCACAAAACCACTGCTAGGCAAAAAGGAGAAAGTGTTTTGATCCAGACTGTGAAACTAGAGGAGAATGAACAAGGTCTCAATAGAAGCATAATGCCTCCATGAAAAGACTTCTATGCATGGCAGCTCTTTAGCAGATGAAATGACTAATACAGAAGTGATATGCTAATCCACATCCTGGAAAGTAATTACACAGTACAAAAGATAGCTCCAAAATTAATCAAGAAACCCCCAAAAACAAATAGACCCCAAAAAAGCTAAACTCACAACCCTTATCAGGCTCCCATGCTTCACTTTTTTTCAGGTTGCTCATACAACCACACAGACTCACAGCTCTAAACAGTTTCAAAGCAAAATGTCTGCTAGCATCAGCATTTCTTCCCCTCAAAGATCTACTTTCTGAGTACGTATGTAAGAACTTGCTGCTGAAATCACAGATAAACTAACCGTGTTCATGGAAATCATTAAATTAGGTCAGTGCAAATAAGCCAACCATTCTTTTTACTCTTTACCTTTAAGTAGTCAAGTTACACCTTGCTTTATTTGTAGAAACTCTTCACCTATACAATTATCTTTTAAAGAAAGGCAACTAACTTCAGCATCCAACTGAACACACACACCTCTGCAACTGAAGCCTCATTAAAATCATTTTACTGCTTAGAAATAGCTTACATAACTCTTCTAAAGAAACAAGCATTGGTGGCCCAATGAAAATAGAAGTAGCAACAACTAGTGTGGAGAAAGCAAACTAAAAATACTAGGAAGAAAAAAAGCCATGTCTACAAAACCAATTCTGTAGAGTCTTAAACCTATAGCAGGGCTGTAATATAGCTGATAAATCAGCATGCTAGTAAGTGCTCGAGGCTGAAGCCAGGCACAGAGTAACAGAATGAAGGCAGCAAATCACGACGCCAGGTGCATGGCCACATATATTCATCATGCCACATAAACACGGAATCGAGCCATCAAATCAGCCAACCTCAGGCCAGCATGCTGCACACCACCACAGGTAACCTGAACACCTGTCCCACATTGCAGGTTCCTTAACTTACCACTGCAACATTCTTTCAAACCTGCCCTTGCCCTCCTGCAGAAAGGCAATTTATAATCAAGAGAACAATGGAAAAAGTGGTGTCCTTCTTGTACCTTTCCTAAGAGCACACTGTTGAGAGAACAGAACACCTTAACCCAATTAGTCATAGCATTCTCAATCTTCTGTACAAAATTACAGCATGATTCTGGCCTCCATGCAACTCAAATCTTAAACTCATACATAAACATTTATGAAAGAGGCTGATTGACTTAAGATGACAAAAAGGTTTTAAACCCTTAACAATAAGACGACCAGTGAATTCAGCTTCAGAACAGGCAAACCTTCAACTTTTGCCACATGAAAAGCTTTTTCTTGGCAGTCTTTCTTCACAAAGCTAAAATTACTGTAAAAATAAGTTTTAATTAATACTCTGTTTCCCTGCCACATACTCCTACTCATAAGATACTTATAATATCCACCTTTGGCAAATTCAACATGTTTTTACAAAAATTTGTTGAAATAAAAAGCTATACTATAGATAATGATTTGATTTTTAAAGGCCTCTCAACTGACCTCACTTACTATGTAATCTTGTTCCTTTTGTAGTCAAAAAGGAAGTTACACTTTTACCTAGTGAACCAACAGGCAGTAGTGAGGCTGCAGTAGTAACTGGGAGACTGTGAAGGATAATCACATTTTTTCAAGCTCTCATTTAGGTACTCTATCTTATCCATAGTATTATTTTATCTTCTCCCTAAAACAAAAAAAAATCGAGCAGCCTTGCCTTTTCATACACTAAACCCACTCTGGAGATGCATACAGTTCAAATGTAACAATCTGTATTATGAAATCAGTATCAGTATTATTGTATACATTCAGCAGTTTTCAAATGACAGATTTTTCTTCTTACAAGATGACAACTGACAGACACACCTGTAGCACTACAGGGATAGCAGTTCCATACCCGAATCCACATCTGTTCAGCTCTTGTGTTGGTTTTGCTTGGCCTGGTTTTGGGCAGCGGGGGCACCACAAAGATACCTTCTTTGAGAAGCTGCTGGAAGTTTCCACCATGTCCAGCTGAGCCAATCCCTGACGGCTCTGAAGGCCGACATGCCGCTGGCCAAGCCTGGGCCAATTAGAGATGCTGGGTACACCGCTCTGAATACATATTTAAGAAGAAAATCAAAGACTTACATAGCTTTTGCTTGCCAGAGAAGAGGAGGAGGTGAGAACATGTGAGGGAAACAACATGAAGACACCAAGGTCAGTGAAGGAGGAGGGAGAGGAGGTGCTCCAGGCACTGGAGCTGAGTTTCCTCTGCTGGCCATGGTGAAGACCATGGTGGAACAGCTGTGCCCCTGCAGCCCATGGCATCCACAGGGAATGCAGAGACCACTCACAGCCCATGGAGGAGGTGCCCACTCCAGAGCAGGTGGATGCTGGAGGAGGCTGTGTTCCAGTGGGAGACACGGTGGAGAGAGGGGGCCCTGCTTCCAGGCTGGAGCAGCCTGTCCTTGGAGGACCGCACCCCATGGACGAGGGACCCATGCTGCAGCAGTTTTGGGAGGACTGTCTGCCCATGGGACGAGCTCATATTGTAGCACTTTTGGGAGAACTGCTGCTTATGAGATTTGGAACCATGTCGGAGCTCATGGAAAACTGTCTTCCGTGGGAGGGACCCCACAGCGCAGCAGGGAAAGGACTCCTCTCCATAAGCAGTGGAAGAAGATCTCGGTGATGAACCAATCAAAGCCCCACACCCTGTTCCCTGCACTGTTGGTGGGAAGGAAGGAGGAGTCGGCGAAAGAAAGGGCGTCCTTAAGGGCTTACTTTACTTCTCTGTCTCTGTTAGTAGTAAATTCACTTTGTAACTTCAAGTTGAGCCTGTTCTGCCCTTGGAGTGTTTCCTCCAGGTCCGTTAATTTTTTTTTTTTTCCTCTCCTCTGCCCAGCTGTGGCAGGGGAGAGCAAGGGAGTGGCTATTGTGGGTACCTAGTATTTGGCCAGGGTCAAACCATGACAGCTCTACAGAGCTCAGCAGCAACAGTACTCACTTCCCTATATACATTCAGGAACTTCAGGGTGGAGGGGGCAGGGGGGAAGCTAGAAAAACATTTTACACTTCAGTGACCTTCCAAAAATACTGCTGCATAAAGAAATCAGGCACAACTTTTCCCTAAAGGAGCAGTGACATGACTGCGTATCTATTGCAAATAACAAAACATTTATGGACCCATACCATATTTTCACGGCAGTACTAGATTCATTTGGAAACTAACATCAATAGCCACTTCCAACAGCTCTTCAGACAAGACATTACTTTGTTTCAACTTTACTATTCATAAGACATGCAGATATTACTACAAATTTGAATTAATTTCTTGGCACGGCCCGAAGACATTTAGAGAAAAAGTAAGTTTCTAGCAGAGAAACCAAGAGCCCAACATCAGTTTCCAAAGGTGATGTTCGAAGTATTAAATGTATTTAACTGTAAACTCAGGATGAGCTTATACAGCTGTATCCAGGAAAGAAAAATATATATATATTTGCAAACTGAGCAGAGTTTCAGCTGTCAACCTGTGTCAGCTGAAAGTGCATGGAACAACACTTACCTGAATGCGTATAACAACATTTTTCAAACAATTTAGTTTTTAGAAAGTTTTTGAAATGCAATGTATACATAAACTACAGACTGTGGAGGCCTTGGCCAGCTGCCAGCCAACTGACACAGCCGCTCCCTCCCTCCCTGCCTCAACAAGACATGAGAGAAAATAAGACAGAGAAGTTCACACAACATAAACAAAGATCCCTTTTCAATTACCATGATAGGCAAAACAGGTTCATCTTAGGGGAAATTAATTGGCTAACGAGAAACAAAGATTAACTAAAAGGTTTTTCAAAGCTCAACTCCACTTCTTCATTTCCAGCTCCTCTACCTCTTCCCGCACAAGCAGTGAAGGGGATTGGGAATGGTCATTGGAATCACTCCATAACAACTCCTCTTGGCCACTCCCTCTTCACATTTTTGCCCTACTCCTCACAACGGACACCCCTGCAGCTTCCCACTGACAGCACCTGGCCACCCATACCCAGTACAACTGCACTTCTGGAAAGCACCTCAGGAGGACTTCGTGAGAAAAGACACTTACTGAAACTCACCAAACACAATGGATTTACATAGGTGCTCATGAGACCCAAACCTGTATTCCAGATTTAGAGAGCAGAGGAAGGCAGACAGCTTGCCATTCTGCCAGGCAAGTCAGATTTTTTTTTTGTTTATAGACACTCCCAACAAACTGGGCCTGCAACCATCAAGACTGAAGCCTGCAAGGACACCCTTCAGTCACTAATAGCACAAGACAGGAAAGGGGTGAGAAAAAGTCCTTGATTCCTTTCGACAATTTCAGCCAGATACTAAAAAGCCTCAAAAATAGTAGCATTACATCTATGTGTCATTGAGAGCCAAGCAATGAAGGCTCAACTGACCTGTATTACCACCATCCAACACTAAGTTTGCATCATGATATTTATTCTACGTGACCTTATATTTCATGTCCACACAACCACAAAAAAACACTTGAGTAAGAGCTAATATGCAAGAACACCTGAGCATGCATGGTGAGTACAATAAAGAAAACAAGACAATGACAATTTTGATAAAGTCTTATTATAAAAGCTCTCCAAGTGCTTCAGTGGTTAGTTATGTAGTGATGTGCTACAATTCCAAGCACTTAGAAGCTGTGCTGAAGCAACAACCGATGTATAGTACGCCACTCAAAGCACTTCAGAAGTACCTAGTATTTATCTCCTGCAAATGCAGACACCAGAATTATTTTAACTGCTATATCTGCAGGAAAAAAACTCTTCAAAGTCAATTTCCACACACATACATACATTATTTGAATTTCTGAACTATATGCTTATGCTTATGGAAATCTTGCAGCAAGAAGAGTCATAACTGTCCAAACACAAAAGGAAATTAATGCAGATATACCATACACTTTTTATACAATGTTTGTCAATATATGCTACTACTAAAAAAAAAGGATTATAAAGATTTCTACTATCAAGTATGTAAGTATTATTAATGCCCTGAAGACCAACTATTCCTACATACATGTACAAAAACTGTATGGTTTCAGAGGAGTCCTTTAATCTTAGGATCTAGGTTTATATCTAGCGTAAACAACTATCTATTGTTATGAGAATGTCTTTTGCCCACAGATTTATTGAAGCAGCTTAACTGGCTTTATTCAGACTATCCAAACAAGTAGAGACAATGCACAGTTATCAAAACCAAACTGCAGGAGGCATCTGTTAGCAGTGCCATCAGAAATGAAAACAGACCAAGCCATTCTACTTGTCCACACCTGCTAAAGTATAGGGAAGACTACATATTTTTCTGTGTTTGTTTTTGTACGCATAACCTCTTTAAGGATTAAAATCAAGCAAAGTGGTATTGCTTTGTCTCCTAGGAAACAGGCAAATCTCTTTAAAAGCAACTATACCTAAACACAGGGAAGACACTGCCAAAGACTAACCACATGCAGGAAGAAAGTTCCTATTCAAAAAAATTAAGGCAGATATAAAACACACCTCAGACAGGTAAGTCATCTAAGAGGTGGATTACCAAACTCAAATCTAAACAGTAAGGATTAACACACTAACCACCTGTTAATTCTCTCATGAAAACACATTACCTCAACAATAGCCAATGAAGACAGAGGGATTCATGACTAATGAAAAACACCACACCCAGTCAGAAATTTCAACTGAAATGATGTTGTGTTTACAGTATCACTGAAGCTGCAACTGCAGCTCTTTCAGACACATTCATCTTAAGCTTATACAGAAAAAACAGTTCATGAATCCATGTTGCCTAAAGCTCAACACTTACTAGAAAAACCTTCCCAGGCACTAACCACGAACTTTAGGTAGCTGATCTGGGGGCAACACCATCAATACCCAAGTCAGCAAGGATCCTATCACCCTCTAACAGACCCTGAAGGATACTTAGGCTCCTGTACAACTAGCATTGTATGAGGTCATCCATGCCTGGGATCAGACTAGTGTTGATCTGAAGTCATTTCCCTCAAAATATATACAATGGGAACACTGTCCTCAACATTTCACACCACAAAACCACTACCCTTACTTTGTGGTACTTGCTTATATAGGTAAGGTTCTGTTTCCTTGTTTGTTTTCTAGGAAGTAGATAACTGCAAAAAGTCTATCTTCATGTAAGACTCATCAGACAAATGTAGGATCCTTTTTCCAGAAGCTGTATACATGACATTTTAATGTCAAAATAACTTTTCTGCAACACAACCTATTAAAGCTCCCAAAAGGAAAGAATAAAAGGAAAGGCATTAATTTAATTACAAGATCAATAACATTTTTTTTTTTAATAATAGCAGCAGGTGTTTTTTTGTTACAAAGAAATTCAAAAAGCATGAAAGATTTCGGTAACTGCAACCAGACATAGGCAAGATACTAGCACGCCCATACTTTGAAAAACATTCCCAACTCATCCTGGAGTAAAGCCCAGGTTCTCAGAGATGTTTAGTTTGCTAATTCCAATTCTGTCTTTCTTTTCCACTGACAGAACTATGACTTAATGTAACTACATTTGTCATCTGCAGTTTCTGCAATTTACTTTTTCTTAATTTAATGTCAAAAAAACACACTACTTATGAGTGTCTTATTGGGAAAGCACACCTGGAATGAAAGTGGTTTAGCTCCCACTGCTATAAAACCTGTCTCTACCTGCTTGTAAGTCACAGGGCATGTGTAAGTGAGAGGCAATTCCCTTGTTGTGCACAAGGTATAATGCCAGTTTCCGGCACAGCTTCTCTCTTGGGCAGCGTGCAGGCTGTAAGAGCAGGGCTTGGACCTCCGTCCTATTTCAGTGGTTACAAACATACCAAAGTTCAGATGTGCTTCTCTTCACCCTCTAGTAAGCTTACACCTAAAAGTACCAGATAGTATGGCTTTAGGTTTTTGCATGTTTTTAACATATTTTTTCATCCAATTTGTGTCCAACGGTCCTGTTAACACAATGCTAATACTGTCAGAAGCAAAAAAAAAATTGAATGTCATGGAGAATGTTTTCCCCTAGAGCACCTCATTACACTTTAACTGGATCTTTCTCCTCCTTGTCTAAAACCCTTACCCTACTTCAACTGTAGGACCACTGCTGTCTGAATGTAACCCCAGAAGTTTCAGTTGCTTTAGTTTTCAGTCACTAGTTATTACCTCTGATGAGAGCTTAAAAATATGCATGCTGAGTTTGGGTGGAAGCAAACCAAGGGAGACCACAAAAACAGTTGCCAAGAGGGAAGGTAATATTCAGCATAGTGACAGTATTATAAACCAGCAGGAATATTCTTTAATTCATGTCTTCTTTCATAGAACCTTAGAATCACTGAATCTGGAAAAGATCATCGAGTCCAACCACTAACCCAGCCTGTCAAGTGCACCACTAAACAATGTCCCTAAGTATAACATCTATACATCTTTTGTTGCTCCATGCAACTACTTTAACACATACTCCATGTGAGTGTATTTACATCCTTTCAGCAGAACTCAGCAACCCTGAAACCACACCGTAATCCAAAACACAGTCTATGGTTCAGTGAACTCAGGAACTCAATGAAACTCAAGCAAGTCAATGACTGTCACTGCTCTGCAATGGCAAATAAGTGATATGCCCAAGGTCATCTCCTTGCTGCTTCAGCTGCAACTTAGAACCACGTTTTCTAAATGTATGTACAGCAAATTCAATATGCAGTACTCTGCCAGTTGCAAGCTGCTCCAAGGAAATCAATGACATCTTTAACTTTGGAGTGTGTCCTCCAGTGGGGTAATGTGTAAACGTTTTAACACCACCAGTATTTGAACAAATGGAAACAGAGAAGAAACCACCGATAACAAGTTAAAACACATCCAGAAGCTTGCCGTTAGCCAGGCTACTCATCAAAGCCATAAAGACCCAGTTGAGCTTCAGAATTTCCCTATGACCTTTTGTAAACAATCTATTCTGTTAGCTAGTCCAGAACAAAATACATTAGGTACAATTCGCCCTGCCCTTCCCTGCCATGTACTAGGCACAAAACCAGGAACACAGTATGAAAGTCATCTGAGGCATTTTTGTTACATGGCCCGAATAACAGCTTTACAATGAAAGCACCCACTGAGCCATAGCTACAGCATTATTACGTTCTAGTAAAAGTTTCCTGAGGTAACAATGAAAATCAAATTAGCAGTTCAGTGCAGTAGTTCATCTGCTTCATTCACCCACAGCTCTCTTCCTCAGGATTGCAAGGCTATTAAAAACAATGGGATCATTAATAGTCCAAGTGCAATTAATTATACAGTCCCACTAGTGTCTTGGGGATATATTTTTATCCCATCCCATCTTTGTTCATTTTTTTCCTTTTGTTTCGTGTCTGGGATGGTTGATGCCCACCCTTCACGCTCCCCTCCCCGGCTCCAGAATCTCACGATAGATGGGAGCCAGCCTGGGATTTCCTGCGAGAGTTGGGGGGGAAGAGAAGGGGAGCGCTACCCCTTCTCAGTCCACACAGGCTATTTCACAGGGAAGCAGCAGGGCTCTCTCTGATGAGAGATACAGTTGCCATTTGGTTTTTGTCCATTTGTTTTTCCTTTTCCTTTGGGCACTGTGACTGGAGCTGGCTGGCTTGCTTCCCCTGCTTCTCCGCTGCTTGGGAGCCCGGAGCCAGTGTGTGCTGCCCAGGGACCCAGGAACACCCCATTCCCCACCGGGGGGCCGCCCCCTCTGCACAGTCTGGACCTAGAGACCAGCCATGGCTGGTGAGCCGTCTAGGGGAGAGATTCCCCACTCAACTCCTGCCATTTTTCTGCTACTGCTCTTTGTAACCCAACACCCCGCGGCTGCAGGGACACCCCAGGCTCCTGCTACAGCTGCGGAGTTTCTGCTGTCTCTCGCTTGCTGCCCCGGGCGAGGCAGCCCTGCCGCTCCAGCTTGCTGCTCCGAGGCCCTGCTCAGCCCGTCCCTCCTGCAGCCCGCCCGCCATTGCCGCTGAGGGAGGCTCGGCTGAGCCCGCGCCACAGCGCCCCCTGCAGGCGCGGGGGAATCAC
>VZRL01006193.1:908600-962876 GCA_013397895.1 Origma solitaria | reverse complement strand
TTTTTTTTGGGGGGGGGGGTTTGCATTTATTGAATTTTCAACCAAAACCATTTCAAAACCAAATTTTCAACCAAAGCCATTTCAAAAAATACATCAGAGGAAATGCACTGTCTAATGAATCTTAAAATCCTCACAGCAATTCAATACAAAGCTCCTGTGTTTTTATGCTTCAGAATGACAGACAAAGTTTTGTGGGAGGAGCACCTTCCTGTCAGGAATGTGATTTTACCATCCTTATGAGAATGCAGCCTAATTTCATCACATCTACCCTAGTTCATAGAGTAAAGACATTTTTGTGTATGACAAAAAAACCCATTCACGTTTTGTCTGAAATCAGCCCAATATTCAACCATGTACATAAGAATCACAAAGCCTGAGAGAGACTTTTAAAGGCACTGCTGAAAATTTTTAAATGCTGAAAATCATTGTGGGGTGTCTTTCCTGTGAGTTTACTGCCTTTGCTACTGAAAACATGCAGCATAGGGCATGACGATTCAAACTGGAGGGAAGTCAAAGGAGCAGGAGCCCAGAAAGAATGGAAATTATAAACACCAGAGACTGGAAGAAGAGCTAAGGGTGATTTGGAGCAAGAATGTGGAAATGTGACAGGTGCAATGAGTATGTGCAGAAAGTGTTGGACAGAGAGGACATCCAGATCTGAGCAGGGAGAGAGGCACAAATGCTACAGGCCATAGGAAATAAGGATGCTGTGACCCCTCAGGTGTAACCTGCCGTGGCACCTGCAGGTGATTGCAAAATCTCAACTCTCTGTGCATGCCTCCATCAAATAATTGGGGTGAAACCTTACAAGTGGGTTGAGACCCAACAGCTGTGACAAATCCTTTATGCGAGGAGTGTGTCTGTTCCCTGGTGTTGGGTCACTCATTTAGGAGACTCTTGTTTGTGGTGTGTTGGCCCTGTCTGGCTGCCAACCTCTCCACCAGCCCCCGGCTGCTCCCTCCCCACAGCAGCACATGGGCGAAAACTGCAGGAACATGAGTGAGGAAGCTTGTGGGTGGAGATACAAGCAGGGAGATGGTTTGCCAATTGCAAATTACACCCAACTTCGTGTAATTTAATAATTTATTGCCAATTAGTGTTTTTAATTCCTGATTTGGGAAGAGGGAAGCAGAGAGGGAAGAAGAAAAGATCAGAACACCTTTCCCCCTCCACTGGTGTCCCTCTGCCCTTTCTCATTCTTTTTCTCCCCCCACATTCCTGCCCAGATGGTGTTCTCTGCCCTTTTCTTCATTCCTGCTCCTTGGGGCACTGCAGAGCGGCTGACTTGGACAGCAGCATCTTGGCATCAGCGGTGTCCTTGAGAAGCCAGCTGTAAACAGTGGGAACTGTCTGGAACATGCACACTGGGCCGTAAACAGCTGGAACTGGCACATGGGGCAATGAGTGTGGCAGCCCCCACCCACCGCACTGGCAACTGCATGAATCCAAGTGAGGGAAGGCTAGCAGCTGCAAAGTTTGGTGAGGGCTGCTCAGGAGGGAGAGGGCAGGGGCTGGGGCTGGTGGACTGGGTCCAGCAGGGTAGAGCAGAGGAGCTGCACAGGAAAACATCCCAAACATCAGCAATACCTGGGCTGAGGTTTCCGTGGGAAGCCTCAGCATGCCCCTGATTCAAGGCAATGCTCAAGGATGTGGTGAATATCCTCCCCTGACCGGCCTGAGGAGGGAAGAGATGATGGTGCAGGTGCCTGTTCGGACTGTGGAAGAAGCTGGAAAGGGTGCTGCAAAACACCGTACAGGAGGGCAGGAAACAGTGGGGGCTGAGCCAGGCCACAGCTGCAGTGGTACGGGGGGAACAGAACAGCATCCTCCTGCAGCAGCCAAAATACAAACACATTCTGCTTTCCGTCCCTTTACTGCTTTGTGTTGCTAATAAAAATCGGTACTTGGCTTTGTCACTATGCCATACTACGCGAAGGTATTACAGAATCATTGAATCATAGCATGTGTGGGTTGGAAGGAACATTGAATATCATGTAGTCCCAACCACCCCTGCCACGGGCAGGGATACCTCCCATGAGACCAGGTTGCTCAAAGCTCCATCTGACTTGGCCTTGAACACTGCCAGGGATAGGACATTCACAAGGTCCCTGGTCAACCTGTTCCAGTATCTCACCACCATCACAGTAAAGAAATTTTTTATAATATCTAGCCTAAATTTCCTTTCAGTTAGTATTCAGGTATTTCAAAACCATCTAAATACAACTTTATAAAGATGCTTGAAAACAAAATAATTTGTAAATTAAAAGCCCTGGAGAAATGTCCGGATATTCTTTCTTTTTCTTTTGTATTTCTTTCTCAGAGAGACAGTTAAATTTCAACCAAAACTGTTGAAAAGAAATTGAATCATAAAAATACACCAGAAACTTTTAAATAGCCCTTCACCCTTAGGAAAATTGGCCTGTTGCATCTTCCACCAAGCTTACCCCCTCAGTGTGTCTCTAGCAGTTGAAACTTCTGTTCAACCAGAATAAAGAGAAAATCTACTGCAGTCATAGAACTATTGGCATAAGAAAATAATTTACAAAAGACTCTGGTATTACAGCAAAAAAGTCACAGAAACGAGCAGGCAAAAATTCATAATACTATGTTCATCATAAGGACTAAGATCTATGAGTTATGTCAGACCTGAGGTCACCCACGAAACAAAGGAATGAAAGAAATATTAAAAAGATACACCCTCAAGAAGCACTTGACATATAAGTTATAGCACAAATCTGTTTTTTAGTGCAATAATGCATCTGACTGTGTACAGTTACCCAAGAAGCCTTGATAATACTGACCCATTCAAAACTAATTCACTTATTAAACAATTTTAAAGTCCTTTCAATATTTGTAGGTGTACCACACAAAAATGTCTGAAGTAAATTCATGAGATTCTAAGACTGAATCAGCTGTCTTAACTGTCCCTTAAAATGATAATTAAAAACTATTATTTCCAATAATGCAATCAACAATTGAGCAAAAAGAGTTTCAGACTTCTTAAATACCAGTCTTAAAGGCTCTTTCAACAGCCACAGTCTGTTCATTCAAAAAGAATGTTTTCAAGTTTTCAAAACCATTTATAGCCATTTTGATGTGTTACTTTTTTTACTATCATTGCAATGCATTTACTGTGATAATTAGAACTGATGGCAAATATAGGGGAACTTTATAAGTATATTCAATCACTCTACGCAGCTCTATGTCCTGATGGATTCAGTAATGACTTTTAAAATGAAATTCGAGACAAATCAAACGATTAAATACTTGATCCAGTAAAAAGAAAAAAATAAAAAAATTGTCAGTGACATAAAAGCTAAAGAAGTCTTAGAAAGGATAATATGTACATATCTCTCCACTCTAGATCATGTTAATTCATTGAATGAAAAATTTATCCAAAGTACATAAGCTATTTTTCAGTTCATCTGTTATGGTAGGATTTAGGGAGTTAGCGATAATAAGGTCTCTCATCCCTGCAGCATTTTATTCTGACTCCAGGAGGGTCAAAGCCGTAATTCTTGTCCATGGGGAAATTATCCTGCTATTAACCCACCATTATATTTTACATAGAACAGTTAATGCAAACACACTATAGTGATGTATAACTAAAGCATAATTCATTAAATGAGTACTGATCTTATGTAAGACAAATAATGTAAAGTAATGCTTGAACTTTTCTAATATGTAGAAAACAGAGGTCAGAAAGTTTACTGGGGACCAGAGGGCCAGTAGCAGTGGAGAGCATTTGCCCTTCACTGTGTGATTTCATCAGGATCTCAGGCTGGCCAGCTGTAATCATGCACCTCTGTCCCCACTGAGACATTTCCCTGCAAGCGTAAGAAAGTAAGTTACACATGTAGGTGTGCCTGCTGTGACTTTGTCATTCACATAACATCAGCTGCTGAAGGCTCATAGAAAGATTTGTGCATGTCTGTAAAGAAAAAAAAAAGCAAAAGAAAACCACTCTTGATGCTTAATCAGTCTTTTTATCCATAAAATAATTGCTTTGAGTGTTAATTAATTAATTTCTAAGATGTTAAGATGTTGTATGTTAAATAATGCTGAGAGCATTTTGCAAATGAATGAATTTCTTATTGCAGCAGTTCTGTTGAACAACAATTTTTTAGTTTAAAAATGTTCTTTTCACAGTCACAGTATTTATCCCGATCTGTATTTGGATACATACACTAAAATATACACAATCATCACTTGTCTGACTTGAAATAATTGCTTCATTTTGATTTGCCAAAATGTTTTGGCTATGTGAATGAGCCAGTGTGTTATTTAAAACATATAAATAGAATCAAGAGACCTAAGCTTATAGTCTGTCCTTTTTTTTTCTGCTTTATGTAGAATATGTACATTTAAGTAGTAACATAATGGCAGTTTTTTGGGACAGCATTCAGTTCTGAATGCTGTAAAATTTATATATTATACCAGAGGTTTTTAAGTACGTAATGTCACATCATATCATATCATATCATATCATATCATATCATATCATATCAATACATAGTATGGTTTGAAATCACAAATCTCAAACAAATTATTACTTAGTCTTCCATGAAACTATCTTAGTTTAAGACAACTATGTGGGGTGAAAACTCCAAAATAAACCTTCCTCTTAGTTTTAACCACTCCCCTTTCACCAATAAGGAGAGACCAGTGTGAGAAGATATAAGCGAAAACATAACCGTTTGCTAAAAACAGCAACAACCAATATAACAGCAATAACTGCTAGATACAAAGGTATTGAGTCTTTTGGACTCACCTGGTATAAAAAAATCCAGGGTGGTGGAGAAGTTCCTTCCCCCAAGATGGTGGCCACTGTAGCAGCCTGCATGGGCAGAAGACAAAAACAAGATGGCAGAGAAGCCCCCTTCTCGAGACCATGTGGCAGAGAGAGAGAGCAAAGGAAAAACAGCATAGCAACTGGACCTCTGCGGCTCCAGAACTCCCTCCCTCCGAACAACAAGCAGCGGGGGACAGGGACAAAAAAACCCTGGAATAACTATTTTTGACCATAAGTCTCCAATGCTGCCAAAAACACCGGAAGAAACTTCCCAGCAAGTTGCAGGTTCAACCCTTCCTCAGCACAACCTTCCCCCTGGAACAGAGCAAGGAGCTTCAGAAACAATTCTGGGGGGGCCGATGGGGATGCTGGTGCGTCTGGGAAGCTCCAGGCTGCGGTGTCAGCCTCCCTGCTTCCTTTTGGCCTGGATGGACACAATTAATGTCAGTGCTGTTCCAAGTCACAGGGGAGAAGAAATGGTCCTGCCAAACACTGACAAGATGCAGCCCCACGTCTGGCGGCCCAGAGTGGCGAAAAGGGCGTGGAACAGTTTAGGATTGTAAAATGCAGCTTCTCAGGTTACGACTTGGAGACCTGCCACAGGCAATCCCCTCAGCCGCCCAGAGAGAACGAAAGGGAGCTAGCACATATCCATTTCCCGTTTTTAAAGGGACCCTCACCAGCCCCCTTCTGTGAACCTGGTGTAAAGCACACAAGTTCTGTTTCCCAGGTTGTCGAGCCTTAAAGCGACAGTAAAAACAGGCTGCGCATATGGAATGCACAGTTTTGGGGTCTCCTGAGGCAAAACCCCAAGTTTAGTAAGGAGTTTTTTTAAAAGGAACAGAATTTAAAATGAAGAGTTAAAGTGTCCCTGAGCTTAGGATAGCAATCTTCCAGCTCCTTAAGGAGATAATCAGTAGCATCCCTGTGAGGCTATTCAGGTCTTTAAGGAAGTCTTCCACAGAGTGCAAGAGCTAGCAATTCCTAGGAGCAAAAAATTGGGCAAGAAAGACAAGAGACTGGCATGGCTGAATAGAAAACTGCTGTTCAAACTAGGGGAAAAGAAGCAAATGCACAGTGCAAACTAGGACAAATAACCTGGTAAGGATATGGAGAAGAGGTTTGGTTGTGTAGGGTTAGGGTAAGAAAGGCCATGGCAAGGCTGGAACTGAATTTGGCAAGGGACAAAAAGGATACAAGGAAGGGCTTCTACAGGTACATTAAGCACAAAAGGAAGGTCAAAGAAGGGGTACCCCCTCTTATAAACAGCACAGTTAAACTGATAACAATGGAAGAGGAGAAGGCTGAGGTACTTAACAACATTTTCACCTCAGTCTTCAATAGCAAACTCTCTTCTCACACCCTCAAGTGGATGGAGAGCAGGATGGGGACTAGGAGAGCAAAGTCTCACCTACTGTAAGAGAAGATCAGGTTTGCGACCACCTGAGGAACATGAACATACATAAGCTTATGGGATCTGACAAGATGCATCCCAGAGTCCTGAGTGAATTGGCTGATGTAGTTCCCAAGCCGCTCTCCATGATATTTGAAAAGTCATGGGCAGGTCCCAAGTGACTGGAAAAGTGATAAAATGGTACCTGTCTTTAAGAAGGCAAGAACTGAGGAACTACTGACCCGTCAGCCTCACCTCTGTGCCTGGGAAGATGATGGAACAGATCCTCCTAGATGCTGTGCTAAGGCACATGGAGGAGAGGGTTTGGAACAGCCAGCACAGCTTCACTGGGGGAAAGTCCTGCCTCACCCATCTAGCTGCCTTCTGTGGTGGACTGATCAAATCAGTGGACAAGGGAAGGGCTACAAATGTCATTTATCTGGCATTCATAAAATTTTAGGCTCTCTTTCTTCAACACAAGCAGATATAACCAATAAAAATATTTGGACAATCACCTATGAATTTGCAGATTTTTGCGATTTGTGAACATGACTGACTTGCTAAGAGACATTCTGGTCAACTCAGTGCTTCATACAGTGGTAAGATTTTATTTTTATACCTTTACATCTGGGTCTGCAGAAGGAATCTAAGGATTTTTTCCTGCTACTTGGACTTTAATCATTTAGAAATAAATGCTGCAAATAAAAGTGACTATGTAGAATAGTAGCTGTGTAGGCTGCTTTTCAAATAAACTCTTGGTCAAAAAATCTTTGGTTTACCTTGAAAAAAGTATACATTTAAAATTAATTTAATTTAGCTTTTTTGCTTATTTCTATTACTGTAATTCATTTCACCAGCTGTATTGACATAAATGGGGCTTTTATTGTACTGTATTGTACAATGCAATATGTCTACTGCAAGCTTAAGAGACACACAAGAGCACTAGAACAAGTGAAATGCTATAATATTTTGAACGAATCAATAAGTTCATTGCAGTGCATGTGTCTTTCTAAATCATTTTATATTTATGAATGTAATTTTTAGCTCTAATAAGTAATTTGTATTTTTTGATAGTGCTAGTGAGAAGTCACAATAACTGGAAGAAGGCAGAGTGGCTCTCTTCTGCAATATATTTCATAACTTCTTACAGTAAGACCATGTTTCTCTGGGCAGAAAATGAATATCCATCTATTTCCTGACAGACTGTACTAGGTGTGTACACTTGTCATCATCAGGGTCAAAATACCTGAGTCCCGCACTTCTGTGCCAAAAGAGATTGAAGGCCCATACAAAGATTAAGCAGAGAAGGTAACTAGTTCAGACCCTGCAGTGCACATGGTTTAATTTCATTCACAGCCGGCTCAGCAGAAGCATGGTATTTGGTGTACCTACCTCTCACAGGGTTAAGAATTGGCTGGACAGCCAGGCCCAGAGAGTGGTGGGAAATGGTGCTGCATCCAGCTGGGGTCTAGTCACTAGCGGTGTCCCCCAGAGATCCGTGGTGGGCCCAATCCTGTTTAATATCTTTTCTGATGATCTGGATGAGGGGATTGAGTCCACCATCTACAAATTAGCAGGACATCAAGCTGGGTGCTAGTGTCAATCTGTTGGAGGGTAGGAGGGCTCTGCAGAGGGACCTGCACAGGCTGGGTAGATGGGCCGAAGCCAATGATCAAGGTTTAACAAGACCAAGTGCCGAGGCCTGCACTTTGGCCACAGCAATCCCCTGCAGTGCCACAGGCTGGGGACACAGTGGCTGGACAGTGGCCAGGCAGAGGGGGACCAGGGGGTACCGACTGACAGCAGACTGAGCGTGAGCCAGGCTGTGCCCAGGGGGCCATGAAGGCTAATGGTGTCCTGGTCTGGATCAGCAATAGTGTGGCCAGCAGGAGCAGGGAAGTCATTCTTCCTCTGTACTCAGCACTCATGAAGCCGCGCTTCAAGTCCAGTGCTGGGCCTCTCAATTTAGGAAAGGCGTTGAGATGTTCAAATGTGTCCAGAGAAGGGCACCAAGGCGGGTGGGAGATCTAGAACACAAGCCCTATGAAGAGCCGGTGAGGGAGCTGGGGTTGTTTAACCTGGAAGAAGGGAGTCTCAGAGGGGGCTTTATCCCTCTCTACAACTGCCTGAAAGGAGGGTGCAGCCACATGGGGGTCGGTCTCTTTTCCCAGGCAACCAGGACAAGAGAGCACAGTCCTAAGATGTGACAGAGGAAGTTTAGGCTGGACATCAGAAAAAAAATTCTTTACAGAAAGAGTGATTGGACATTGAAATGGGCTGCCCAGGGAAGTGGTGGAGTCACCATCCCTGGAGCTATTTAAAAAAACTGGATATGACACTTTAGTACCATGGTCTAGTTGACAAGGTGGTGTTAGGTCATAGATTGGACTGTGCAATCTCAAAGGTCTTTTCCAACCTTGTTAATTCTGTGATTCTGTGATACTGCAGGGAAGAAAACTCTTCTTCCATAAGCACCATTTAAGCTCTAAAAAATATGAAACAACAGTCAAAATCCTGAGTTATTCAGTCTCTTCAAAAACATGAACACAATTTACAGAAACCACTGTCAGTGGAAAACCTATTGACTTTTGGGACATACCTAATTATTTGTAGTTAACTGCAAAGAACTATGACAAATATGGATTTTTTTGGTTTCTGTTATAATCTGACACACCAAACCATAACCAGAACAAGCTGATTCAATGCCTTCACTAAAAGGTGCTGAATTTTACTCCATTTGAGGCTGTGTTGAATGGCAGAGGTAGATAAGCACTTTACTAGCCTATCAGCCTGAGATGGAGAGATGTACGTGGCCCTGTCTTTTCCAGGTGCATTACCTCTTCACACAGTTCTTCATTTCTTCGGAAGTTGAAGCCCAGCTAGACAAAATAATATATTCACAGTGGAAAATGAAGTATCACCCACCAGATGCACATCTATAATACATGTATACTTCTGTAATCAGAAATTGGGCCAGAAGCATTGATACATGGTGTTTATCTTGAAATATGCACTTAATGTTTTCTTGTTGAATCACAGAGCACTGGAAATGCTGGTATACAGTTTTTAGTAGAAATGAAACATTGATGTATAGCTGCTACACTGTCTACTTGAATTCTTAAATTGTGATCATTAATTACTCAACTTGCTTGCTTTATGCATGGCGGGGTGAATTATACCTGGAGTGGGTAGTACCTATTGTTCAAGCTTACAAATTATCCTTGTTCCATAGCGCGCAAGAACAATCTTAGTTTTTGGCAAGATGAAATGGCACACAGAAACTGTTGACAATGAATTACAGTTTTTTAGAATTTGCTGCTTGATTGAGTTGCAGGCAGCTTTTGAATAGCAACTTTTAAGCACATATTATTGGGGGGGCGGGCTTGACACCCAGCTGTCGCCGCAATGAACTTAGGTTAACAAAGCATCTTGCTTTTGGATGTACTCTTTCTACCCAGGTCGGTTCCTTCACCTCTCTCAAATGAATCCTATTGGAATTTAAAACTCAGCTTATGTGTCCTGTAAAGCTGAATTTGGTGGATGTTTTCTCAGTTTATTTAATGTGTCGACATCCTCAGGCTCCCATAGAATACAGTTATTTCAGCTTTGTTTCCAAATGCAGTGTCACTACCTCTCCTTTCCTCTGATTTTTTGATAAAACACCTGGAAGGGTAAAACATTCATTTTATCAAGAAAGCAAGATTACCACCTCAGTCAGATGGGAGAAAAATGCACATGTCCCACCAAAGTCTCCACCTGCCTGCTGTCAACAGAGCACTCCTCCCCTCCATGGCTGAAGTTGTTCTATTAACCATGCTCCCTTAGCTTGAGTGCAAGGCCCAGGAGTACACTGAGGAAGAGAAAGAAACAGCCTCCTTCTGCAGCAAGCTACTTGGAGCACCCTACCAACACAAGCAAAGCACAGCTTTCAGACACTCCAGCAGCCATTTTTCTCTAAACATTCTTTAGGAGCAGAAAAAGGGTTGACATACAATATTCTTTCCTTCCATGGGATATGCCCTAGACATTATCATTATTTTATTGAGACAGATTTTCAAGAGGCTTCTCCCAAATGACAGAAACAGATATGCTTCAGGAAAAACACATTTTAGAAAGAGGAAAGCCAGCCTTAGATTCTTAAAGGCAGCTTTGGACTTTAGGTCTCAAATGGCAATGGTTTCCTGCTTATTGCCTCAACAGCTGCCGAAGAGACGGGCTGAAAACATGCCTCGTTCTCTGGTAGTTACTGGCTACTTTTACTGAGTTTGCTTTGCACCTATGAGGTGTTTGTGGGAGGTGCTGTACTTTACTAAGCACCCTATGGGAAAGCCACACATCTAAATCAGCAGAGCACAGATTAGTGCAGTTGGTGCAACAGAGATATCACTTCAGTGCACAGTATTTCAATGTGTATTTGTCTTTCACCCCCAGGCTGGCCAGTGGCTTTTCATCCTCATTTTCAAACTACTGTGATATGGTAGAGAGTTTCGTAAGACAAAGATGCAGGGCACTGTAACACCTAGCTCTCACATGTTGACATCCTTGGCACTAACCCAGGGTAAATATGTGATTCTTATTCTTTGACAACATTGCTCAAACATTGATTTAATGTTTTCTAACTGTATTAGATAGAGTCAATCTAAAAAAGTACATAGCCATTATCCAGGTAGCGTAAGTGCAAGCTGATGAACGAATGTTATTTAATTCTAATCCCACAAAGTGTCATTTCCTTTTAGGTCTCCATTTCACTTCTGGAATAACAAACAAAGGTGATGGTTCTGATTGATAGCTTTGGCCACAAAGAACTAAACTGAGATCACCATTTGTTTAACATAAGCATTACAATCTGTCTCTGTTATGTTTTCAATATGCTAAAATAAAGAACACATGGCCTCATCTTGTGCTCAGAAGTGATCTCAGCACTCCTGCCTGCTCTGTTTGATGTCTTTCATCAAAAAGTTGGACTGAAACCTTCCTAGATCATGTTATATTTACACAGTACTTTGACAAAACTAGCTGAAATTGGCAGATTGGCTCTATACACGTAGGCACTTGCACAAATACACACACACACACACCCCTGCTGTTGCTCTAAGGTGCCTCTATCTTAACTACCAACTTCCATCTACTCTAAAGGCACCTTGAGATCACCAACAACTCCAGTCTACCCTTACAGCAGGGAAGTTCAGGAGCCATGAGGCAAGAACTGATGGAAATCTGTGATGGCACTTGCATGTATATTACTGCTCTGGTGCATGCTAAGGGGTAGTTGGAGTCTAAATTTTCTCCATGGCCTTCTCTGAAAGTCACCTCAACAGGATTTACAGTCATTTGGAAGGAGAATGAGGTTAGATTTATGTAAAGTGTCAGCCTTGCACTTAAAAAGCAGTTGATATGCTAAGTTTGTATATCATGATTAACACAAAAGGGATACTTGCTTTTATGGATACTTCAACCTAATGTGTGATTGGTAATAATTCACTGTTACCTGATATCAGTACTATTCTGGTAATGGGTAATTAACGGTTTAGGAAAGTACTGATGCCAGAATCTTGAATTATATAGAAAAGATTTTATTCAATTCTTTACACTTATCTTTCAGGTACAAGGCAAACTGAACTAATCCATGCAAACAGCCACAACCAGGATATTAGTCATATACATCTTTCATATACAAATGTAATCCATACAACTCAAAGGCCGCACTGACTGCAGGTGAGGAACCCCTAAACAAGCCTTGCATAAGTTACCTGTTAAACATCAGTGTAATTAGAGATACACATAAAAAATATCTGGGAATCAAAAAGGAATGGCCAAATTCAGAGGCAATTCCTCCAAAAAGTTGTACTGCCTCTAACATTGCAGCTTCTGACATCTTCAGTATCAGGTTTGGGTTATAAAAAGGATGAATTCCCAAATTCAGTGCAGCCGACTCTACTCCCTCTTCCCCCTCACTGCTGCATGTACACAAACAAAACAGTGATACCCACTAATGACACAACACCTTTGTAAAGTTGGTTCCACCTCCTCCTCATCGTGATAATTTTTTTGTGGGAAGCAAATAAATACAAGCAGCAAAATTAACTATATCCTATTCATTCACTCTGACAATGTATCTTGGGATATGACAAAAGACTACATGTCTCCATGGGAGAGAGAGAAAGTTGCCTAATTTGTAATAATTTATAACAATCAAATCATAGATATTCTATTTTATTTTTATTAAACCCTTTACTGTGGCATTGAAATTGATTCAGCTGCTTATTCATCAAGAAATGAAGAGAGAAAGGAACAATTCTAGAAATGCCAGACTATAAGCAAGCATTCAGGACCATTTAATCACATGTTGATTCTGCTACGCTACCCAAACTGGTTTAACCCACATTCAGAAATCACAACAGAGCAAGATTTCAGCACCTTGCATAGACGGTGCCAAAAGGTCAACCGAGCAGACAGGTAAAACAAATAAAATGGAAGACATACAGAGTTTATAGCATGAGTCAAAAATCAATACTGATTGAAAATAAACTGAAAGATTATTAAATTAACTTAATGCCATGATTTAACCCCAGCCACTTCCTTTACCACTAGGACTGGGAGAGAGCTGGAAGGATAGGAAAGCAAAAGCTGCACAAGCAAGAAAAGCAAAACAAGGAATTAATTTACTGCTTCCTGTGCACAGGCATCCCCAGGAAAGCAGGGCCCATTACTCAGAGGAGCATGGGGAAGATGAATGTCATCACTCTGAACACTCCCCCTTCCTTCTTCTGCTCCCCCCTTTATACACTGAGCATGACGTCACACGGTCTGGAATATCCCTTTGGTCAGTTTGGGTCACCTGTCCTGGCTGTGTCTCCTCCCAACCTCTCAAACATTCCCAGTCCCCTCACCAGCATGACAGTACCAAAAGCTGAACAGGCCTTGGCTCTGTGTGAGCCCTGCTCAGCAATAAAAAAAACATCTCCACATTATCAACCCTCTGTTCAGCACAAATCCTAAACACAGCCCCACCCCAGCCACTGCAAAGAAAGTTAACCCTACCCCAGCCAAAACCAGCAAGCCCATTTTCTGTTAACCTCTTTTCTTATTAAGTCATATTTTGAACAGAGAAAGTTGTGAGCAGTAGCAAGATGCTATGAGAAATGAAAGTACCCGGATGAGCTAAATCTACTGGAGCATGTAAGGTTGATCCCCAAGTGTTCTGAAACCTGGAGCAATCCAGAAGATTAGAAGAGATTACAAAAGGATGTGAAGGTGCAGGCTGCCTCATGCTACAATGAAAGGCACCTATTTTCATTTCACTTTCAGGGGGGATGCCCTTGTAAGCACAAAATTTCAACAAGTGCTACACCAGGCAGTTTCTTACACACTGCTGTATTGTAGCCTGGTCTTTTGAGAATTTCAGGGGGTGTCTTCTAGCAAAGCATTGACTCCATCATACTTTTTGCTTAATAAGAATCAAAGAACAAAATAGCAGCTCTTCATCTGTACTGACATAGTTGTGCTAGTTACAAACAGCTTAACAGAAATTCTTCCTCGTATTTGTTCCCCCACGGCTGTGCCACATTTTTCCTCAAAGGGACTTTGTGGGTAATATGCCACCACTATTGATATTTAATATAATGGAAATTACTCGCAAAAACAAAAATATGACAGTTTAAAGAAATTCGTGTTTTCAGTAGTATTCCTAGCTTTTGCTATTTAGGGTACCTGAATTTTTATTTTTCTATAATTTATTCTTTATTCTAAATTATAACATCCTTGCGTTATGATACCACAGTTGATTGCTAAGCAAAAGTCCATTATGTCACAAGCATAATATTTTATGATTCCAGACTAATGAGAATGGGTCTGAAAAGAGTTTAACATCAACAATATTGATAGTAAAGATAAAAGCAGAAACAAACAAGGGTAATAACAAATGTTGAAAGAAATTCCACTTAGGAAATATTTGGACTAGATATTTAGATAGATCAGTTGTGGGTAATGTTTTCAGTTGTGCAAGTCTGTTTGCCTTAAAATTTACTTTAGTTAAAAACAACTGAGGGAGAGACCTATCCTGAACGACTTAATTTTCTATTTTCTCTCCGTATTTTTATGCATACAATTACCTTGATAGTGGCAACTGAAGTCAGGAAATTTTAATCTGTGTCATATAATTAGTGAGATTTTATAACCCTGATGTCTAGAATAGAATAAGCTTTCATCATAAAAAAATTACTTCATTCCCTTGCAAGATAAATGACAAAAATGAAACCTTGCGTAGAACTCTTAGAGTAATATTTTTTGAGACAAAGTCTGGATTTCAAATCCTTAGCTAAGACTACAAAATCTATAGCGTATCAAAGAGTCATTTATTTTGCTGTCAGAAAGTCTTCTGCATTTTGAGGTACAATCAGCAGACAGATCAATTATTAACAATAGTTTTGTCTTGTCAATCTGTTTCACCTTTTACCTTTCCTAATATTTATTATTTAGTGATACATCTATTTTTAATTTTCACTCAGTGATGGACTTCAGCCTCTGTAGGTTCCTGCCTTCTTGCTAAGTGGGACAATTTTCAATTTACGTTTTTTCATTAAAAATTTTCATTGTAAATTTACATTTACAATTTTCTGGCTACTAGTGCAAAAGGACTGAAAACGCTTTATATTCACAGTTACTTTAATTTCCATGTATCACCATCCAGTATTTTAAGGGTGCTCTGAGACAACTCTCTTTAGCATTTAAAGAATCCCAGCTATTCAATATCTTTTTCCAGCTTGCTTAGCAATATAACCTTTCCTTTTCTTTCCTTTAACTGGAGTCCTGACAAGGACTGTTAATTTACAAGGGGAGCCTCAGCTACAGCTGCCATCCTGTCCCACATTTCTCATGGATGTCTTCTAGTTACCAATGTGTTTAAAATACTTACAGAATGATGATAGCAAGGCATTTGCTTTTGCTAGTTGCTGATTTCTACCCAAAAGCTTTTCTGAGAAACCGAGTAGCAGAGGGTCTCATTTTTCTCTAGCATACTATAATGGATAATGTTCTAATGCATTTTTTCCCACAGCTTTTCCCTGCAGTATTGTATTTTGCCTTTGTTGTATAGGCACAGCTGAGCCTGAGTTACTATTGGAATAGCTTCAGCTTGCTTTGAGATTATTCTCACGTGGTTTGGTTTAATTATTTTCTGATTTTCATTTTATGTATTTGAATCAGAAACTGAACTTATCTAATTTTTCCTAGATTTTTTTTACCTGAAAATCAGATAAAATAGTTTAGAGTTTGAGAAACTGTATATTTATATAATTTTATATAATTTATATAATAAAAAACCCCTAGCCCTTCCGACAACTAAATAAAAAACAGACAAACCGGCCAACTCAACAAAATTAAAAAATACCTTAAACAGTAATTGTTCTTTCTCATATTCTCTTTTCTGTTTGAAATGTACCATTTTGTTGTTGCTTTTGTTTGGTATTTGCAGGGGGTCGGGTTGTTAATTTAATTTTTTTAAATGGAATCTTGAAGCTTTCCTGCTCTATATAGAAATTTTTCCTTATATGTCTTGTGGTTCA
Source organism: Origma solitaria (assembly GCA_013397895.1). Taxonomy (NCBI): domain Eukaryota; kingdom Metazoa; phylum Chordata; class Aves; order Passeriformes; family Acanthizidae; genus Origma; species Origma solitaria. The sequence goes on along the minus strand of VZRL01006193.1, from coordinate 947,128 downwards.
ATATCATCTTACTTTGTTTACTAAATCTGTAGGTATGACCCTGTGTAACTTTCCTGTTAAGTCATTTTTTGTATTTCATCTCTGTTACTTCTTGATGGATATCAGATTATTTAATTTTAAGAAATAGTCTGCTAAGTGATAACATGGTCCAGTATATTATGTCTGGCTAGGAATCAAGTTTTCTTTTCCTGATTCCTGCAGTGTTTTATCACAGTCAGTAAGACTGTGTCTTTTTTTATTCTTTACCCTTTAAGTTAAAAATTTTTGAGGGAAAATTATTTACTTGTGTAATGTGACTTAGATCTTGGGTGACCTCTCAGAACACTTACATGTATTATTTAAAATAATTTAGCAGGAGGAATAAGACATATTCCAGTCGGTGACCATAAATTATCACATACAAACCACATAATTTTCTATTTCCTCAGAGAGTAAGGAGGGCAAAGCAAAGACAGGAAGCCATCTTACCTCCTCAAGGTATGCTAAAAGGCTCAGGAGACTAATGTTGATCTTTGAAGCCCAATAAAATAATCAATCCCACAAATGTTCCCATTTTTAGAAAAAAAGTTGTGATTTTTGCTTGTTCCTAAACTTCAAACCACCAATGCAAATCTTAGAACAAAAGGTTTTGGCACAGCAAGCTTGTCTAACCATATCACATTAATATATTGCCATAAAATAGTAATGAAAAAATAAAAATAAAAAACCTCCCCAAAACCTAACACTGATCACCACATCATGCCAAAAAACAGATGAAACAGTCAGTCTCTCACCCCCAGGATGCAGAATCTCCACCCCCGCTTTAAATCCTTGGTCATGATATCCCCTTGTTCCAGTGAAGAGCAGCAGTACTTCAAAGGCGGCCCCTTGTCTGCCAGAACATTCAAAGTCATGAAGCAAGCCATGAAACCAAAACACACACCTGACCTGAATCTGAAGGAGAGTCCAGCAAACAAAACAAATAGATATACTTAAAAATGGCACCTCATGTAGGACTACAAAGAAAGCCATAACTTGTGATAGAGGCAGGTAGAAAAATAGAGGTAGCAGCAGGGAGGTGGGAGGAACCTTCTGGAGGTACCATGAAAAATCACCTGTCTATGAAAATCACAGTGAAACAGCATGCTTCTGAATGTCAGCAAGATTTTTATGCAGATGGGGATTTACTTTTTCTGCACCTGCTGTCAGTATGCGTTAGACCATGAACATCAGCAAACATTGATTAAGCATGTTGCCCAAATGAAACATTAGGCAAAGAAGGAGGAGAAGTGTCACGGAAACTGAATTATCAAAGACAAATTACTCATCCACAGCAATTTAAGGCAGAGTCATTGCTGCTTATCAGACTCAACTGACTTGAAAGTTTTGTAGATTTTTCTATTTTTTAAGTAAATGTAACCTGACTTTTTTATTTACCAAATCCAGAGATTAGTAGTCATCAACCCCAACAAAACTACGGAAATCAGATTACTGGTCAGCTGCAGGAAGGCGTAGTTCTTGTACTGTATCTCTTCAGAGAAAATATAGAAAATAAAGCAATACCAGCAGAAGGCTCTTTTTACCCTGGAATCAAAAGGCCAAATTGTGACTCATCTACTTCTTACGCAAATGTTTGTTTCCTAGAAGTGTTTTGTCACAAAACATCAGGATGATATAAACATCAAGAATTCAACCCTGCCTTGCACTCTTGCCTCATTATTGAGTGCAAGCAGCCAGAATCTGTAATATTTCCAGCAGTGTAGGAGAGAGAAACTCATGAAAAGTCCAAGCAGCCATACAAGCTCTTTTTTCTGCTAGAACGGACTTACTCAAAACTACACCTATAGTACTCAGTGACCATTTTCTCACCAGTATCATAAATGGTTCATGAATAATTGCAGGATGCATGGGTCATTTTTGGCATGATTTAATCCATGTTCCAGCTGTTCTTTTCAACAACACAAAGCACTATAGATAAAGGTTGCCTATAACATATTGAAAGGCTTGTTTCTGATTGTTAACGACATATTGCAGGAGGGTTTTTTATGAAGACATGCCTAGTTACAGATGAGCTTCAATAAATAATAGAAATGTTAACATATTGCTACAATAAATAAAATATGTGTCATATGGGGCTTGATTACTGAATGTCGGTGTAACTCCAGACAATCTTAAATTTAAAAGGTATTTGAAAGGATCAGACCTGTTCTCTTTCCCAAGGATGGAGAAGATCCTGTTGCCCCTGCAGTGATGCCCACCTTAGCTGTCAGAGCCGGGAAGTTTAGTTGAATACAGATTCTTCTGTGCTAGAGCAGCTGCTCCAGATATCACACTGCAGCTTGTCAACTATCCCCAAACATTGTGGAACTTAATGACTCTGGTCAAGTGAATTAGCCATCTACAGCTGTGTATGCCTGACTTACCAGTGATCTCTGGCTTCTCCTCAGGCTGAGCACACATATAAATGTGGGAAGAATACGTAACCTTAAAGAAAGTCAACTGGAAATTTTGGGAAGGAAAACTATCCATGTAGTGAGTTCATAGTAAAAGTGGGAAGAAAATAAAATTTATATTTTGACTTCTAAACCTTACTATGTACTGATCAAGTGTGTAATTTTTAAATCAAAGCTGCAATTCCCTGCAAAGCTGACTAATGTACTATCGCTCTTCCTAATGTGAAAGACAGAGTGTTAGGTAAGCATTTTGATTTGCAATATTTTAATGTCCTTTCACACTACATACTGAACATGAAGCCTACCTATCACCAATTTTTCAGGTCTGTCTTCTCATATGCAGACACATTTTATACGCCAATCACTTTGAACCAAGCTGTCTTTGCAGAGAGCAGTAAGAACAGTAATATTTAGCATAGTAATTATCCTTTTTGCCAGGCCATTTTTCTCCTGAAAATAGGATCTCGAGCACCTGCTGCAATTCAGTTACTAGTGTATGTCACAGCCATGCACCCGGCCTTCCTAGGCTTATTCAGGCTAAAAGTCATTGGATAAGCCTTCAAAGGGAAATGGATTATATATATTGATGCACTGAAATTGATTTTATTTTAATTCACCTAACTCATCACTAAGAATGTATTCTGCTTTTCTTTTTGCATTGTGAGAGCTTTTATAGGCAGTATTGCAAGGTTCCAGTAACTAGATATTATTAAGGAGAGCGTATTACCTCTGTGTTGAAATGACAGGCATTTATTTCAGTTTTCACAATAATATTAAGTGGTCGGATGCTTAGGAATTTGACCGTCAATTTATTTAGAAACAAAATAAATTGGATTCCTTTTGTTTGAGTTCTTGTGTTCTGTTTTTCTGTTAACAATGTATTGGTAGTACTGCAAAGCAGAAGTAAAATAAATATTGAAATGCCATTACCCAGAAGCAAGGAGATACAGTCCATCTAATGATAATCTTTTTTTAACTATATTTTGAAGCAAAAAAGATGAAGCATTTGTAAGAACTATTGATCTTCTCCTTAAACAGCCAGAGGGAAGTTTGAATGTATATGCTAGGAGACCAGCTATTCCAAGCAAAAAGACTCAGCACTCAAAAAGCCTTACCAGCCCTGAGGGACCCTGCTAGCTTTGACGGTAGTTGTGAACTCATCGCTGCTCAAGATAGCTGATCAATTATCGTAGCTAGAGACTTTTTAGAAAAAGTCAAAACCGATTTTTCTAGGCACTGTTGCACACCTGGTTTTAAATAATAGCCCCTGTGGCAAGGGTTGTAATTTCTGTGTTTTGGAGACCACTGAGGAGGATGCCCTCAGAGCATAGCAGGAGGGGAATACACAGAGCCCTCAGCTCCAAGTACCTTACTGAGCATACAGGGTACTCTTAGCACAGGTAGACACTGCCTCTAGCCTCTGAGAGGAATCCACTCTTTCTACTCATCAGCAGAGTAAACTTGTCAAATTCCTGCGAATTGAGAAGGAGAAGCACAAGAGGCTTTTAGAGAACTTCTGTCTCCCAGGTCGCCCTACATTTCACACATTCACAATGCAATGGCCCCCCTGCTTCTCACTCTTGCTGCAAGTTCCATGACCAAGGAGACACAAGGAAAGCTGCTGTCATTCAAAAGGAGTCAGAAGCCCTTGTGCCATCCTGCTCCCTAGCACAGGGAGAATGCAACAGAGGGACCAGTGACCTGGACAAATTACTTTGGAGCCTGTGCCCATTTTCCCTGAGGAAATTTTCTTCATGGTACCTAGCATGAACTGTATTCTGGATTTTTACTGGAAAGTGTGTTGATAATACAGGGATGTTTTAACTATTGCTGAGCAGCGCCAAAGCCTTTTCAGCTCCTCACCCCACCCCACCAGGGAAGAGGCTGGGGGTGCACAAGAAGTTGGAAGAGGACACAGCTGGGACCCAAACTGGCCACAGAGCTATCCCAGACCATATGGCATCGTGCTCAGCATATAAAGCTGTGTGAGAACGAGGAAAAGTGGGGACATTTAGAGTGGTGGTATTTGTGTTCACAAGTCACCATAATGTGTGATGGGACTCTCCTTTCCTGGGGATTGTCGAACATCTGTCTGCCCATGGGGAGCGGTGAATGTATTCCCTGTTGGGCTTTACTTGCGTGTGCAGCTTTTGCGTTATAGTAAGTAAACTGTTTTTATCTCAGCCCACAAGGTTTTTCCTTTTCACCCTCCCATTTCTGTCCCTCATCCTGCCCAGGGGTAATGAGTGGGCAGCTGTGTGGGACTTCGTTGCTGGCCAGGGTGAAACCACATCAGAGCCTGTCTTAGTTTGATAGACAGGTGTCTGCTAAGGAAGGTGGGAACCTTCCTTAGAACAGAGAATGTGAACCCCCTTCCCTCCGAATTATTATAACTTTAGAATCAAGGGCTCTCAGGCAAAGGTATGGGAAAAGGAATAAGAGTTTTTTACTAGTATCTATAATGAGATAAACAATCAGTAACAAAAAGAACAGTGAACAAAGTAAAAAAGGTAAACAAAACAAAAAAAAAACTCAGTGGCAAATGTCCCTGGGCTGCCAGGCGCTTTCCCGGTTGGTGCAGTCACGGTCACGGCCAGCAGGGGCGCTGTTGGGCTCCCAGCCCAGCAGGGCAGGTGCGATGACTCCCGGGGAGCTGCAGATGGCGCTGTGGCGCGAGGTTGGATCTGTGCCGCGCGTGATGGCAGACGGGCTGGAGCAACGTGGAGCGCAGATGGATGGGGCGCAGCAGAGAGCCCAGAGCCGGGAGATGGAGTGGCCGGGTCAGCACACCCGGGCCAGCCAGCAGAGGAGGCGGCAGGAAAACTCCGCAGTTAGGGCAGGCAGAGGGCGGGGTGGTGGCAGGGAGGGCGCCGGGCGGCAGCAGCAGGCGGGGGTCCCGTTCCACTGCAGCGCAGCTGGGAGATGCACCCTCCCGGAGGGGAAGAGAGGATTGGAGTTCCGTGCCCCGAGCAACTCACTCACCAGGTAGAGAAAAAAGCTAGGGCAGAGCTGGGCTTCTTTTTTCCTGCAGTCGCAGCCAAAAAAGCAGACCGCCGTTTCTTCCCCCACTCCTCTCTCCTCTGAACCCCAGCGAGGAGAGTCTTGTTATCAAGTAGTCCAATCTCTTGTTCCCGTGTCCGCCCAGCCAGAAAGTCTTTGTCTCTTTTGTGATAGTAAAGGGCCTCTAAGTACCGATCGTTAGTTACCTGGCAACAGAATGGTAAAAATTCCACTCCTCCCCCCCAACCTCCAACAGAGCCCTAGTTCTCATTCATATTGATAATAGAGATTATTTAGTCTATACACAAAAATCACATTTTAGGGTAGCTCAGGCCAACAAATTCTATGGACTTCAGTGTTTCATCATATATCATGGTTATAAAACACAAAAAGTAGAAGAGAAGAATAAACTGAAAAGCGCAGTGTAAGTAGACACAGAAGAAGATAATGGGAAAGGGAAGGAAGGGAAGAGAGAAATTTGAGCTGCTTAGAGAAATTTTCACTTTTTAAATCCAGTTCTAGAATGTGGGACGGGAAAGGAGGTTTCGGCCAGAGAGATATAAACCCAAGTGAGAAAAGGAAGGAAGGTTTAATGAGGAGAGAAGAGAGAGCAGGCAACCCTCAACAGCACTAAAGGGAGCCATGGCCAACAAAGGGACAGAGGAGACATTTACTCTGAAGCTGAATAGTAGAGGTCAGCCCTAAAAGCTGGGGACTAAGCCGACAATTTCCTAAACTAAGTCACTTGTACAGCTAGAAAGGATTTTCTTACCTGTACCAATTTTTAAATGCTTTTCTTTTGCACCAGTGTTTGCAAACCCAGACAAGAGACAATATAATGCAGCAGTCAGTGCATCAGACTGTAATCCCAAGGAAGATTAAGGGCTCTCTGGCACTGCGATGGACTGTATTGGTTAAGTCACATTGTCAGTGTCCCTTAGAGTAGCTACACATGACAACAAGTGTGCTCATGACTACAGTAATGACATCTTGTTCCCAACCTAAGATTCCCCAGCTTCATCCCTCTGAGATACCCAGTCCCTGCTGTGGAAGTGGGACACAGAGACTGAAAATGCTGGGACGTGAGGTTTCTCCTGACCTTCCAGAACAGAAAACCCAGCTTCCCAGAGGAACTCACTGCTGGTTGCCCTACATGCTGAGGATAGTGAAGTCATGATGACAAGGCGCTGATCTCTGATCTTCTGCAGTCCTGAAAGTCCTTGGAAAACAGAAGGAATACAACCATGAAGACAATCAGGTGTAACACTATGGTATCATGTAATACACTGTATGTTTGGAGTGGCTTCTCTCAGCAGTGCTTCTGATTCAAGGATTGAATGGGGGAACACTTGGCCCTCTATCCTCCACAGTACCTGACCTTCTACTGTTTGCACAGGAAGATCTAAATCTGTTTTCTTGGTCATGCTCATGCTCTGTGCATCTCACAAGCAGCAAGAAGGAAACAATACATCTGTCCAGCAAGTTCACTGTGCTGCCTGCCATTTGGCTTGAGAAAGGCAAGCCTTTTCTATTAATAACCTTTTTTATTAATGACCACTCGGGTCAAAGCTTGTGTGTGATGCATAACAACTTGGGGCAGAAATATCTGCAAGCAGTGCTTGGTTTAGAGGGGCACAGAGCCGGTTGAGGTAACTTACAACACTGCTGTGCTCCTGCCAAAATACAGTATAAACATGACTGGCTCAGGACTGAAAGTAGACAGTGTGGAAGTTAAGCCAAAGGCCTAAAGGGAAGGCTACAGCAGAGCTCAGCCTTGCAGTGTCAGGAATGCTCAGGGTTAGCAAATGGAGCAAACAGACAGATGTTGTTATGTAAACATATATTCTCTTAAACTTAGACTCACTTTCTTCACCACCACATTCCTGTGAGGTCTCATCTGCCTCAAATGAGTCTAGAGAGACTCCCTGCATTGACAGCTGTAGGACACATGCGAGAATGTCCAGCTGTAGCTCCTTCCTGCACAGCAGCAGATCCAGTGTGTTGTGGAGGCCTTTGATGCTTCATGTGCAAAAATGGGCTGGTGCCATTCAGAAGCCAAAAATTTCTATGGAGCCACAACAGCAAGACTGATGCAAGCAGCAACTGTGTACTTGTTAGTGCTGGACCAATAGCAAAATACATCTCTATCCATGTATTCAGCGCACTACAGTTCCTCCATTTTATGCTGTTTGCGCAGCATTTGCAAATTTGTACATCCTAATAGTACATTTTTACTGTAAGAAAGAGATTTTTGTTGCTGTTGAACGAACAATTTGGGGGCTTTTCATTTCTTCTGCAGTCCAGCATTTTTATAAAATACTTCCGTAAAAAATTTTTATAAAGCCCTGTCTGCTGTCCTCTACCTTACAAATCCTGTACAGACACAAGAGCTTAGATAAAAAATCAGCCATACAGGCAGACCATGACCTCTTCTTTGCAGTCCCTGCCCTGTGACACCGGAAGGCTCTAGCACTGAAGCAGCGAATGCCATAAACACACACACTTTTCATAGTGCATTTGGAGAAATTGGAACAGTACTCCAAATGAGACTGGCTCCTTTACAAAGAGTTTGTTTTGCAATCACTTGCCCCAGGGCGTGTGCCATCACTGACAGACCCTCCCCAGCAGCTTCATATCCGCCGCTCCATGTAACATTAATGAAAACTTGTGAGGCTCGTTAGGCAAATATGACACAGCCCAGAAGCTGTGGCACTCTGCCAGTGCTGCCCTACCCCACAAATCGTGACAAGCAACTTAAGGGGTTATGCTGAGTATATATCTAAATCAAGCATCTCACTTCACAGAAACTGCTTTCTCCTCTTCTCCACTAAGTCCTTCCACTTGCTAAGAATCAGAAAGAGCTGGCTGAAAAGCAGAGTATGCAGTATTTGGATTCAATTTCAATGTTGTTTACACAGGAGACACACACTGTGCTTTCACCCAGCAACTCCTTCGGTGCCATCTTTAAATTTTTAATAAAAACCATACTGAAGGTATGTGCTTCCCCTTTCTGAATGCAAAGCGCATTTATTGTTTTGTAGTGGATGGAGATAAAAAATGGGTGCACATCAGCTACTTATCCAAAAATAGATTGGCATGAGTTCTTCCTTAGAGAGACCAGAGAAAGCACAAAATCTCTCTCTTCCTTGTAGTATTAGTCACCCTAATATGACCCTCTGAGACCTCTTCTAAACACTCAGGAATCGAACATGATCCTATACTTTGTGTAATCTTCTAAACATTAGAAAATATGGGGATGAAACATCAAATCTAAATAATAGCATTTTACATACACTTCGCCTAGATGTAATTGATTGCAGAAAGGGCAAGTTGATTAATACAATTCTCAGTAATTCTAATCAGGTGATATTACAGAGGCATGAACATGAATCAGCACTGTGTGCTGATAAGTTTTTGTTATTTCATTGGAGGCCAAGTGTTTCTGTCTCTGCATAATATCTATTATAAGACCATTTTAGCATTCTTTTCTAAAGAAAAATACAGACTTTGGAGCTTTTAGCAATCAGATCTAGTGTGTGGTATCCCTGACACACAAGGGTGTTGGAGATAGATGATCTGTAAGGTGCTTTCCAAACCAATCCATTCTATGATTCTATGACTCTATGATCCTATGATTTTTCACATTCAGGAGGCTATAAGAGACCTCTGCTTATAAGCTTAATTTATTCTTTCAACTGAGTTAAGTTCATAACTGATAAAAATTTGGAACAAGTAATCCAAATTCCAGTGATATCATTTTGGAAGCAGCAAAAATGCAAAACAACCTCTCATTGAGCCTGTAGGTTTGCTGTAATTCTTGCAAAAGATGGGACTGCAGGCTGTGCTGCAAAAAAAATTATTATAAAAGTCACCTATCTACACAAACACCATTTTAGCATAATTGAACTGAGAGTGAATACACAAGCAGAAATTTTTCTAGTTTACAGGAGCTGCCGATACAAACTGCTTCTTTAAACTGAAGTAATGTATCCACACGTACAACTTCAGGTACTGAAGTATTTCTACTTGTGCACCAATGCATAAATTCACATAACCTCGTTGTAGACCAAGTTCTGGGGTATTCAGAGATTCCCATTGAAATGAAAAATAGGCTAAAACTTCGGTTTACTTATTTGCAAATTAACCTTCCTTGTTTTTACTCAGCAACTCAGAAATGTACTTACTTACAAGACTTTTGCAAAAACTTCCTTAAAACTCTCACTGGTGATAAATTTCACTGGATTTTTTCTCATTGGCTGTTTACATAAAATAGCGGTGCCAGATGCCCTCTCCATCTCGCCTTCCTATTTTTTGCCAAAAAATTTTTGCCTTCATTCTCTTCTGTCCACGGCCATGACTTGCTTTTGGTTTTTGTACTCTTCTCTGATAATTTAACTAATCCTGCCACTTAAAAACACCCCAATCCTACCATTCTGTATCTTTATAATTCTTCTTTTTCTGTTCTTTTAGACTGCAGACTCAGAGGGACACTGATTATATGTTGTACAAGAACCATCATTTTATGATTTGCTGCTACAAATGCCACAGACAATAGTGGCTGGCACTTTTGCTGGCACTCAGATCAAAGTGTGGGGCTGTCTCCTTCATATCTTGACTAGTAAAACATTTAAACATGCAGAAAGCCATTTAGAGTAGCACTCACAGCAATTTAAGTACCTCAGACCTGACTATCCATGGCTAATTACCAGGATGGGATTTAAAGTATGCAGATGTAAATTGAGGGTACAAAAACCCATCTGGAGTACACTGTTCACTGGTTTGAATAAATGCAACATTAAATATCAAATAAATCCCTAACTACCACAAATCAAAAGTGCCATGCCTAATGTGACAGGTAAAAGGACCATAGTACTCTTTCCAGTATTTTTTGTAAGGTACATATAGAGAAAGCAAATTTTAGGCCAATTGGAAATATGTTCTTAAGACTTCACATTTTGTTCTCTGAAAAATTTTTCTCTGTCCTCTACCCAAGCTAATGTTTCTATGGAGCAGGGAGGGATTTACTCCTTTTAGGCCATACAGTTTCACTTGAGCTACTTTAAGCACAGCAACTAATAACCACCACTGTTACCATAAAATTGAAGTATATAAGTAGTGTCTGGTCATGAGCACTGAGTACTTACTTTAGCTCAGTGCTGCCAGATGTGGAAAGCAAAGGTAACTTTAAAAATATGGTGAGAAGAGAGCAGAATTGTACGTTTGGTGGGTTGCAGTGTGACTCACGAAGAGTAAGTCTGTATCAGAAAACTCCACTACTCTTGTAGAAAAAAAAGAAACTAAACCCTGTCTAGTGACAACTGAGTTTAAAGACAGAAGCACAGGGCATAGTTTGGGTGAACTACGGGGAACAGCAACTCTGCAACAGGTATTAAGATGTGCTTTTCTTAATTCCCTACCACTGCCTTCAGTCAAATCTGACATTAAATTTTATTCAAAAGCTCAATCTGACTTATAAAAATGTTTTTTATTAGACCTTTTCATCATGATTTCAAAAGGTACTTGATGTATCTGTCATATATATGAACTAAATCACATGTTGTGCACAGCGCATTTACCACTAAAATAAGCATTCTAGGCCAAATCAGTCATCCTCAAGACAGAATGGTGCATTTTCAGGAATTGGTGACAAAACTGCTAAAAAACAAGTAAAAATGGTTTAACATAGAAGTTATCCAGCAGAAAACCAAGGAAATTCCATAGTTATGACTGTTTGTTCAAAATTATTTTTTGTCCTGAGGCATATGTGCTCTTTAATTATCCAATCACACACCATGTTTCCAGTAGCGAACTTAATTCTGTCTTTTTTATCTTTTGAGTATGGGTTGTCAACAGCAATAAGAGCCTATTAATAAGTTTGTGATGTAAATATATAAAACACAGGAATGGGTTGCACAACATGAAAGAATGTAGGTATTGGCTGTTTGTGTTTAGAGTCCCATGGGTGGAGAGCTTGAAAGGGTTTGTAGAGTTGGTTTATGCCTTTTCACCACCATCCTTAAATAACTCCAGCTGCAGTATTACATGTATAAACTATATAAACAGAAAATGTCTTTCTTGATCCTTCATTCTTTCCTTTTAAAAAGCATTTGGTGAATTAATCATTTAATCTGGTCACCCAAAATGAAGTTTTAAGCCTTTTTTAAGCTTTGGTGCTAGAAGAGATACCTAAATACATGATTGGACACATGAATAGCATTCTGAAATAACTCTGAAATGTCAATGTGTCTTTAGCTTCAAAGTACAGCTGGAATATTTAGCTATTTTCTAATGAAATCTATTGTCTAAAAATGCAAGCTTTCATAGAATTTATCAAAATTATTTAATAAGAATTCTCACAAAAAGAAGCATATTAATGTCTTTTGCGCTTATGCATAAATCAAATGTTTGATCCCAAAAATATTTAATTTGGTTAAGGGGAGTAGTGTCCTCACATCTGATGTCTTCCTGAGATGAATCATGATATTCACTTTACTTAATTTTCACCCTTTTCGGGATCAGCCCTAGTATTTCACATTTGATCCACTGCTTCTATAGCTCTTTTGTAAACTATGGAGTCATATCTCATTTTCCCACCATTTTCACAAGTATTTACCCCATATCCATATCCTGGGGTTCAAAAATACCTCAAGGGGTTTCAATCAGAAGAAATATTGTTGTGGGCTTGACATCTTCACCTTTTTTCATTGCCATCACATGGGAAAACAAACACATTCCATGCTGAAATTAATCAAATTCAGCAGGCTTTTGACAGTAGTGCTCTAGCATCTTCTTTCACTGCTTCATCAATCACAAATAAATCATGATGGCTGGTGAGGCACTGGAGGACTGACATGGCAGTGTGTCAATAGCTGTGACTGAAGTATTGTTGTTGCCTGGTAAATTATTAGCAGAGGGGATTGTTGACTGAGCAGCAATTCCCCAGAAGTTTGGAGCTATTAGGGCACATCTTTCAAAGCCCATTGGCCTCAAAAGACTGTAACAACAGTTTAACTTTAGCAAGGGTCTAATGTTTGGGCTGGGCTATCCATATCCATGTCTGGGTCCAGGCCACATTTGTTGATGGGCTGTCCCTCAGCTTGCAGCTGGGGAACCATCACTGAATAGACAAGTTACTAATGCAGTTCCCCAAGGAGCCTATGGCCCTAGGACAGGTCACATTTTTTAATCAATGACTTGGAAAAAAACAAAGTCATTACAGATAACATTTCCAATAGTCACAAAGACTGATGGAAGGCCAAATAAGAGAACAGGTCCTTAACCCCATGTAATTTTAATGCCCAGAAGCTAGGCACAGACAGCACATTTAATAAAGCTAAATGTAAAATCACACAGTGTCCAAGTGATGATTGATGACTGATCTCCTCTGTGCCCATTAACACCCCAATGTGATTACTCGCTGTCATTTTTGGGATGCAAACAACAGCCAGTATTGAGCCATATGCACTTATACAGTTATGGAAGGCATGACTGACAGGAGACAGGTTTTCTAAGTCCTATAGATTCATCAAGTGAAAAGGCTTTATGCAGAACTGAAATGCAAGGCTACTCAGCTAGAAAGAGTTCAAGGAGAGATTTATTTGGGGCCAGTCATTAGCAAGTCACATTAAGGTCATGCTGGAGCCATCAGTGCCTGGACAATCAATTAAGATGTGAAATGATCAGCAAACTATTCAAAGCAAGGCTGATTATGTATAATTACCCCCTATTCGTTTCCTTAAACTGTTGGGAGTGTACAAAATGAGAGACCCTTGTCATGTGGCCAGGTCACACTGTGTGCCAGATACACAGTAGAAGGGAAAAAATTTGGCCTTAAAGTAAGCAGGGACGTATGGCTGTTCTATTTCTGATGCCTGTAACAGAAACATGTATGAGGGATTTCACAAATAAATGCTTGAATTTTCCATTACCTTAGCATGGGTGAAGCTAAGGACATTTCCATGGTATCTGCTGAATACCCACTGGATACCCAGACATCATTTATTTTTGGACCATGATGGTACCTACTTTGTGGTACCTAACACCCCAAAACATGGCTTCCATGCATTTCCATCTAGGATTATGCAATAGTTCGCCATGCAAAGAAGCGCTTTTTCACATTTTAGAAGGAATCTGTATGAGAATAAAAAGCTTCTGGTGACATTCACCAATTAATTGAGCCTTTAGTGGCAGTGCAATAGTATAAAACATTCCCGATTCTTCTGGGAAACGTGTAGTGGCACACCTAAACCCAAAGAACGTAGGTGTGCAGTGTCTAGAGAAATACAGCTTGTGTAGCAATAATTGAGCAAGAGTTCCAAGAGTCAATGAGAAGCATTAAATATTGAAAAACTTGGCCTATTTTTATAGACTGTGATGTGACAATCCATTTTAACTAAACACAGAGAAGGCTCACGGGTGACTAGATTGTACTGTGTAAGTACTTGCATGCACCACAGCAACAGGATCATAGGGAGCTTGTCAGCCCATCAGACAAATATATGACAAGATAAAATAGCTGGAAGCTGAAGGGAGGCAGTTCAAATTGATAATAAAATGTTATCATTGTTTTAAATGAGGAATCATTAATTTAGGAATGATTGCAAGGATTGGGTTTTGATATGACCTATCATTGACAGCTTTTAATTAAAGCTTCAGTGTTTTTCTGGGAGAGGCACTGTAGTTAAACAAGAATTTGTTTATTTAGTAATGCAGCCTATTCTGTAGAACTCAAGTTACATACCGGCAGATTGTTCCATTCTAAGCTTGATAACTAAGCTTCTGTAGCACAAACTTATTTTTTACTTTCAATAAACAGAAGAAAGAGTATTTTTTTCTGTGTGGGAAATACAAATTCCAAATCTTATCTTAGCACATCACTAAAAAGTGATTGTATTTCTGCTGGTGAATCTTGATAGTTGTTGAAGAGTGTGAACCTCAAATGCTTTGAATTTACAGGGCAGTTTGTTTATTTGTTTGTTTGCTTTTCCTGAATGAAAATGTTTCTGTTTCTGCAAAGTAGCTCAGGCTTAGCTAAGAAAACTGTCATTTCTTCTGATCAGAAAACACAAGTCCATGTGGACAGCCCTGCTCTGTATCCATTCCATCAGGCTTTGTTTCTCTGCTCCACTACCTTGATTTTAATGAAACCTGTCCTTGTGCTTCTGCTTGCTTTGAATTAGCTATTCTTCACCCAGTCAGATTGATTGACTTTTTTATCTCATGACTGCCCAAGTATGGAACAAACTTCTTTCACAGCCATCTATACCACTTACAAATTGTTTTCTGTTGTATTTCCATTTATTCTTGTAAGCACCAAAGCACAAGAGACTGAAGTCTTCAAACTTTACCATTTTACCTGATCGTTTTACTTGAGAAAACTCCGCTGAATTCCACAGTAATTCCCTCCAAGCAGAGACCTCTCTTTTTCATTTTACTGCTTCAACTGCTTATGCAAAGCAGGATTCTCTTTGAGCTAAGTTGATAAAATATATTGAGGGATAAAAAACTTTGAGTTTTTTTCACTGTAGGTTATTTTTTTCGGAAAATACTCTCTAATGACTAAATCACATGAAGTGTACTACTCATTTTTGCTTAATTTAATCAAATTCACAATATGTGTTGGGGATTGTTTGCAAATCTGTTAAAACACTACAGCTATATAGTGTATTTAAATACTTTGCAACAAATGGCAGGCCTTGATTTCTAGAGATTTTACAACTGGAGGGTTTTTTATGGTATTAAGTAATACTTCCACAATTAAAGTAGTACTCTCACAATTAAAGCTAGCATGCTTGATTTTCTACTTCTTGTGTCTTTGTTAACTTCCGTTACTGTATCAGAACTGTAACATTTTTCACATCCCCACATTGTGATGTATTTCACATCCAATAACTCTCTGGAGACACAGCACTGAAGGGAACCTCGAGATGTCATTAAATCTATTATTGCTTTGCTCCAGAAAGAACAATTATACTAGTGTCATTTCTGACAGGTGTTTCACTAGTTGGTTCTTAAGGACTTTAAAAGATGGAGATTCCACCAATTCTCCAGGCAATTTATTCTGGTGCTTCACTTTCTACCAATTAAGCTGTAGTTTATAGCCATTACTTGCAGGCACAGAACATGAAGGATGTTTTTGCCTTTTTGCCAACACCTTTTATGTATTTGAGGATTGTTTGGTTCCAGCAGTCCTTTCCAGGTTAAATAACCCACTTTGTACAGTCATTTTTCATAGGTCACATTTTTAGACTACTGAACATTCTCATTTTTCTCTACTGAATTCTCTCCAGCTGATCAACATATAATTGCAAAATTGCTCTGAGTGAAGCCTTTAAATGTTGAATCAATACGAATTATTTCTTCATTTCTTGCAGGCTACACTTGAGGTAATAAATTCCATTTGATCCCAAAGAGCTCCAGACATTTTTTTGTCCATGTGCCATTGTTGAATCACGTTGAGCATATCTACAATTATGGCAAGTTTTAACCCCTACATCCTATCCTGAAGAACTGCTCTTTAAATTACATTTATCCATCCTGTCTACAAAATAGACTATGCCTACCTAATGTATGTGTCCCCATTGAATAGTATCTGATTTTCAGATTATGTCCCAAATTTGTCAAGATCCATTTAAATTGTTATACTCTTCTCAGTATATTCGTTCCTAGCTTAGCTCCATCTGCTAATTAAATAATCATACTCTTCACTCCGTCATCCCATTTATTAACAACACCACTGAATAACATACAGATTAGAAATAGGTGCTACTCTATGAACCCTTCTATTTTGACAGTGGCCCATTGATAAATATTCCTTCAGTATTGTTTTCAAGCAATAATTCTAGATCTAGATTCCCAGAAGTCACCATGCTTCTTTAGCTAGCATATGACATATTGACATGGAGAATACCAAAACTTTTTCCAAAATCAGGCACAGTGAATCTGCCCTTGGTCCACATACTCTTTTCCTGCCACTAAGGAAATTCAGCTAATAGCTAATTGAAAATACCACATATAGTTGGTGCAAAACAAAATGCAAAGCCTGACTGACTGAAATCCTTGCAATGGATTGTGATTCCCAAACTGTGTTTCTTTTCTGATAGAGGAGTTTCCTACCCTCAAAATTCATTTTTGTTTTCTGTATACTGCAGAGTGTCTTGGAAATTTGAAGTACTTTGCATGCCTTGATGAATAGTAGAGATGTTTGAGCTACATAGGTTTTAACTTCTCTAAAATGAAAAAAAAAATCACTAACTGGGAAAGAAAAGAAAAATAGATAGCAAACAATACATAGGAGATGGTTTAAAATATAAAAAACTGATAAGGGAAGCTAAAGGTGACAGAAGACCCTGTGGATGGCAGGGCTGAGACCAATAAAAAATTGTGTCTGAAGTCTATTTTAAGAGAAATTTAAGTGGAAATTCTAAGAGTGGTATAGGCTCATTGCTCAACAGAGATGGCAGATTTATTCACAATGATGCAGGCGCAGAAGTGTTTATGAAATATTTCCATGCTGTATTTAAAATGAAGAGAGATCACAAAAGGATGATTCTTGTATGATGAAGTACTTTCTAGTCTATTTGTGACAAAAGACATTAAATAGCTACTGCATTTAATAATTTTTAAAATATCAGGCTGGGAATACTTGCATCTGATTCCTAAAAACACCATTTGAAGAGCTCTCCGGCTCATTTATCTTAAGAGTTAAGACACTTACTAAATTCAGGACTTTCTATGAAATTCCAGAAGATGGAAAAATGATAATGTCATGCCAATAGTCCAGGAGGGCAGGACAAATGCAGGAGAGGAAGATCTGCTAGAGAAGCAACATATGGTTTTAATAGATAAAGGTTTGCAGTGTAACACATTTCCAACAGATTTATCAAACTTACTTGAAAAATACAGAAAAACCTGAATTTTTGCCCAGTTAAGACAGATGGCAGGCACTGTAGTGTTTCCAGACTCCAGCTTCAAGTTTTGAAGGAGGCTCAAAATGAGTTAAAACAAAAAAGTAATTGAGCTGTCTGACATACTCTCTTGTAAACAATTATTCATACCAAACAACTTGTCACAGCTCCATCAGTTGTATGAGGTGTAGACCAGGATTAGTCAGTATGTAATTGGCAGCAGTTACAATACTTTAGCAAATTAGAGAAAATTCATATCCTCCTTATGATCTATATTTGGTTATGTATTGCATTCTCATGTTTATGCTTTTGTGAACACTGTCATTCATCTGCTGCCCTCAAGAGATGCTCCGCATAAGCAATCATTTTGTATTATCATCAGGTTTGTGTGCCTACCTGTACAGAGATATGCAAATTTAAAATTTCTCTATTATTGCCGGAAAAGCCTGATTATATCAGGGTTTGCATGACAAAAGCCAATGGACCAGTGAGAAGGTTCTTATTCTCAAAAAGCCCAATGAAATGCTTCAAACCAAGACTAGAGACATCAAAAGTGACCATTGCTGAAACCTTGGATAGTCTAAGATGCTCAGCTTGCTAACCTTTGAGTTCAGCTGGAAATAGGACAGGACTAGACATCAGGAGTAAAGCAAAGTCCAACCCAAATTACTTTTTAAACCAAACATAAACAACTCAGGAACTCAAAGACAACTATCAAGCACTCAGCTCAAAGGTCTTAGATGAGAGATTTTGTGCATTTAGTGTGTGGCAGGTTCTTTACTTGCTGTCGATTTCTATTTATTTTAATTAATCCATATATTATGCCTCTTGTAGCTAGCTGTTTCATTCCTCAAAGCCTATGTAATAGGCATCTAGCTTCTTACATCTTGACAAAAATGGATACTTGGACAACTGGGCAAGAATACTGAGACTGTAATTCTTCCCACCCCAGAGACATTTCTAAAGCATGATTCATCTAGTCCAAAAGTAAGCATCTAAACTAGGTCTGACGAATCAAGTCTTAAACACCCTATTTCTTTCCCTTTTTCACAAAGAAATGACTGGCCCACCAGATGTCAGTGTCTTCATTTTGGATATCTAAAGGGAGGGGAGAAAATTCTAAAACTTCTCCTATCACAAAGCAGAGATAGGCTATGCGATTTCATTTTATCACCATTTCCCCATCTCTAACAATTTTAACATATATGAGCAACGCATTAGTTTTCTAGGTCTGTTTGCCATGACTTTCCTCACATTCAATTATTTTAAAGGTCAAAAGTTTGGGTCAGTGTACTAGTGTCTGTATATCTTCCCCAAATCTCAAAGCTTTAAGCACTTGTTTACTAACCACAACAAGAATCTCTAGACACCTGGATGAATAGGCCTATTAATTGCAAAGAATGCAGTTTCAAGTCAAAGTGGATCAACATTTATGCATTTTGCAGGTTTCTGTACAAGATAAAATCTAGCTTCTCTACACTGACATCTAAACCATTTTTGACTCCATTCCGTATTCCCTTTTAAGTCTCACTGTCCTCATAGTCATAAATGAAGGACATAATACTTTGTTTCACTTGTAAATGTCAAGCAGTGTAGCGTTATCATCTATGTTACCCGTAACACTAATAACATTGCAGACTAGACTGCTCTGTCTTCATCAAAGGCTATGCATCAGTTGAGACACAGTGCTGATGATAACCTGAGTCAGCTATCAGGGAAAAGGGCTCTGTAATATGTAGGTCACTACCAGGGTTCATTTCAGCAAATACCTGCAAATTGCACTTCACCAGAAAAAAATTTCATGTTGGCAAAAACAAAAGCGAAGTGCAGAGAGAAGATATATGAATGTATTTCTATCCTCATGCCCTACCTATGCACACAAGACGCTCTTGATAGCTTTTTGAATATCTGTATAATCCCTTTCCTCCCACAATTTTGGATAATTTTTGCATTGACTTTTTCAGATGGTTTCCAAGCCACATTTTCACTCTCCCTATTAAAGCAGTATAAACAAGCTGATATCTATGCCAACAAAAAAGGACACTACATAAAAAGACCTGGAGCTGAACTCCACGCGTAGGTGTACTAAAAAGAAATTCCTGCGTATTAGCAGAGTAAAAAACTCTTCTGTTAATTCTCAGTTAATATCTGTCCTACACACAAAGGTGCAGGGAAGAGTCCTCGGAGTGACAAGCTGGGTTCACCAGCCCTTCAAGTACAGGTTGTCTGCACAGACATAAATTAGTCCACAATATTCAGATTTTTTTTTTTTTAATTTAGACTTATTTTAAGGCTAATCTGCAATTATTTGGTATTTTTTTCTTTCACTGTATTTAGTGGAGTGGAGAAATTTATGAAAAAGAGCTCCGAAGTATTGCTTAACACTGAAATCTAATTAGCTCACTGTGCAACACATACAACAAGTATGTTTAAATAATGCATCCCACTTCTGTTTGTCTGCCGTAGCTGCTGCCTTGGTATTTTCCCTATCTATTATTCTTATTCAAGGGAGGATTCATTTAGAGCACCCACATGTTTATACGTGCTGAAATTCCACATTTTAATATAAATTAATGTCTATCAAATTATTTTTGAGTATTAATTGAATCTCCCCCACTGGAATCCCCTTGCTCTATTTTTTTCATAAGCAGATAAATAAAAGAAATATCTTGAGTTACCATGCACCATCTGGATAAATGTCAGCTATATCCCTACCTAGAGGGTTTGGCGTTTATTTCTCAAGAGGGCAGGTGTTGGTTTTGCTTTCCTTGCCTACAGTTTGCACAGCTGAATAATTTAAAAAGGACTCAGTGCTGAAAGATAAAATGAAGATGGAGTATATTGTTTCTGGCTACAATCCCCAGTGCTGTAGGTGGCATTTTCTGCTAATACAGCTTGAAGTGGAATTGCTAGCAAAACCAGAGATTTGAATCATCATAATTAAGGCTGTGTCAAATGGGATTTTTCTTTGAAAAAGAATACATACATAAATAATACTAAGTGCATGTGCCACCAGTATATATTTAATCTATTTATCAGTCACATCCCTAAATGAATGGTCATTCAATGAGTTCACTAAACTTCCTGCATCCTAAATATAAGACCAAAGCAGCAGTTGTAGAGAAATGTTCTATGAAAAATGTTCTGTGCAAACATTTACTGCCTTTGAAAAATACAATATTTTTTCATAATTAGTAAGCTGGCAAAAGGTGTCAAACCTCAAATTCTCTTCCATGATTACAATCAGAGTTATGCATAGTAGGGCTGACATTGATAGGATTCCATTAAAATGGATGCAGCATAAGCATATAATACAGGGCTTTGTTGAAATCAAAGGGTTTGCAGCATAAATAAGAGAAACAGAAGTTTGGAAAGGTCAAAGTGAAGAAGGAATTTGCCCATGGCCACACATAATTAAGTGTTAAAGCTCCAAATTGACTCAGGATGCCTGGGCTAGCTAAGTGATATGCTGTCTGCATATATGACAGTGTAGGGGAAGGTGAGTCTTTTGAAGAAATGTCGTGATTCTGCACGGTGTGCTAACCTCTGAATTTTTCTGATAGGGGTTTGGTCTCAATTGTGTGCGCAACTCAACTCTAATTTTTTTCTGTTCAAAATTCAATCTTGGGCAAAATAGGCTGCATGTGTGCAGCTGCACACTGTTGTTCTTCAGACTGTGTCTTCCTGAACTGTATGTAGCGCTTTATTAACAGTGACAGTATTTTGTAATTGAATATTCAGATAAATTCTGCATGAGTTTAAAATGGTTTCTCTACGATCAATCTCCAATTGATTTGCCTGCACAGCCAAAGTATTTGCATATCTCCTCAAACACTGAGATGAGGACACTTAGATGAGCAGCAGGGTGAAGCATCCCTCAAGAGCCAATAGTTAGAGACTGGTCAAGGTGAGGGTCAATACAATAGCCACTACAGCAGCAGAGAAGGCATCAGTTTGAATTTATTCCCATCTGAGGGACAGCCTCACTTGCTCTTGTTTATTGAGGGAGGAGAGAAAAGGGAAGAAAGAAGGAATAGGTGGAAATGATGAAAGTGTCAAGGAAAATAGGCTTACAGAAAGAGGGAAGATGCAGAAGAAATTGTAACTGTAAGTAAAGTGGGAAAGAAATCCCTCCAAAAGCAATGTATTCTTCAGCAATGCCAAGTACAAGCAGCTGAGTTGCTCTTCTCTCAGAGTACTTTTTCTGCCTTCATCTCCAAAAGGCACAGCTCACGCTGCGGCTTGAAGAGACCTCAGAAAACTGTCCAAATCACCTCTCCACCTGAACAAAGATCAGCTACTTCTGTGTCTGTGTCATTCCTGCCAGGTATTTGTCTAACCTGACCTTAATGGTGTCCCCAAATAGCGACTGCACATTGGTGTCCTGCCTCAAATCTTAAAAAACCATTTCCAGTCTCTAACTCCGTGGTTTAAAACCTTTTCACTGCAAAAATGCCTTTAGACATTCCTGGTTGCAGCTGCAGATTCTAGTCAAACAAAACCACACCATGCATTGCTTTTCTTAATTACTCATCACAAGCTATTTTGAGACATCCACATTGCAATTTTTGACATATGTGAAGACTAAACCTGACTAATTTAACCTATTTATTCTTAAGTAATATTTTCTAGACCATCCAGCATTTGAATCCTTTTTAATCGTCTGTACTCTTACTTCAAACATTTTGCTGGACTGAAGCAGTACTCCGTGGGATAGAGCAGTCCAGCTGAGGCATTACTGGTCCCAAGGAAAGGAGAACTGTAACTTTGCACATCCTTACATTCTGTCGTTTACATTATTCACTGCAGGATATTTGGGTTTGGGTTTCCTCTGCATTCAGGGGAAGGTACAACATGGTATTGTTGACTTGTACTCAGTTTGTGATCCATAAAACCTACAAATGAGGATCTGCTACTTAAATAGTCGCTCCCCTCTTTTATTTGTGCAGCTGGTTATTCCTGCCTAAATGCAGTTCCTTATATCTATCCCCAGTGAATAGCATCCTATTTATTTCAGACCTTACCTTCAATTTGTCAAGATCACTTTAAATTCCAATCCTGTCTTCCACCATACAGTCCCTTGCAGATTAGTGTCATTAGCAAATCTAATAAGCATGCTCTCATTCCTTTCATTTTTGGCAATCCCCTGAGATTACAGCACTGTTATGACCTTGCTAAATCGTAAGGATAAGATACATACTTCTCTGCAACACTTTAAAACAGCAACCATCAATCAAATAGACTTTGAGGATATTTATTCTCAAAAATGCTGTACAGGCCTCCAGGAAGACAGAGTAAGTCTACACTGCCTTTGAAGGAAATCCCAAGGCCAAAGTCAAAGTGTTTTGTTCAGCTCCATTATTGAGCCTCCATCACAGCCCCAAACATGCCCAGGCATGGATACTCTATTCTCATACCAGTGAAATCCCATCAGGAAGGCATGTCCAGTGCTCATCCACTGCTTCCTTCTAGAACACACATCAGCTGTCTTTGAAGCCTTTTGCAATGGCTTCCTCAACAGTGGGGAAGGTGCAATGATTGAGATGTGTCAGGGAGATAAGCCTCTAACAGAGTAAAAGAATTTGCCCAACACCACTAAAAGTGTTGCAGTTGTCTGCTGGCGGTAGAAGCGACCAAAGGTGAAAAATGTGACCCATTCTTGAGTCCCCATTTGCCCTAGCGCTGCGAAAGAACTTCTCTACCCGCCAGGAGAGCACAGAGTCTGAAGTTCAGGGAAGCACTTCTGTGCTGCCTCCAGCACTGCTGAGGCGGCACCTCAAATACTGTGTACGATTTTGGACTCCTCACTACAAGGAAGACATTGAGGTGCTGCAGCATGCCCAGAGAAGGGCAACAGAACTGGTGAAAGGTCTGCAGAGTGACTCATATGGGGAGAAGCTGAGGGATGTGCGGCTGTTTAGCCTGGAGAAAAGGAGGCAGATCGTATAACAAGCAGCAAGATGAGAGGAAATGGGTCAAATTGTGCCAGGAGAGGATTAGATTATATATTAGGAAAAAATCCTCCACAAAACAGCCTGAGAAGCATTGGAACAGGCTGCCTAGGGAAGTTGTTGAGTCACCATATCTGGAGCATTTTAAAAGATGTGCAGTCTTGGCACAGACTGGGGACATGGTCTAGTGGTCAGCTTGGTAGTGCTGGGTTAGTGTTGGACTTGATTGACTTAAAGGTCTTTTCCAAACTAAATGACTCTATGATTCTATGATTAAGATGCAATCTGACTCTGACCCCATCAGCAAGCTGCAGATATGGTCTGCCACCAGCTCTGACAGAAAACAATGACTGTACAAGCCCTGCCAGTGGTGCCCTCTCAACTCCTCATAAGAGCAATGGAGAATCAGGGAGTTTCAACAAAATAATGTCTTAAGATGGACTCTGCACAGAAATGTCAGCTTTTTAGGTAGTTAAAGGCTGGGTAACCTAAGTGCTCAGTGCTACAGGCAGTCTAGGTTTTGCTAAACACTGTTCCCTCTACTTCTGGACAAGAAAATGCTTCCATTTCCAAAAATCAAATCCCCAGTAATTTTTCTTCAACTACTACAATCCCTAAATTTAGATAAATGTCATCTCAGATGAATTTAATTCATTGAAAGTTGTCTACTGTGTTTAGGCTTTCACATCTTTAGTTTCTGTTCATTTGAAGCAGAGGAACACACAAGATTATTTATAAAGAGCAAACATAAAGCTGGTGCCAACACCGCCAGTTACTTCATCTACTTCAGTTTAACAAAAGGTCTGTAAAAAAGGAAAACAATGGAGGAGAATCAGCCCACAAAAAAACTAAGAAAGTCTTTATTTGTAAGATCTCTATAGCCTTCAATACCACAATGGGAACCACGCAAATGCCGAAATATACTGGTAACACAAGAAAAAAGACTTCATAGAACAAGTGAATGGTGTAGCAAGTTACTCACCACATTCAGATAAACAACCTTGAACAACATCTGGTATAAGCTAAATGTGCTGCAAATAGACTTGCTCTAAATTGCTGAGGATAAGCTAATAAGACATTTAGTTGTCCATCCCCTGCTTTTGTTTTCCATTTAATCAACTGAGCAATGTCAAGGGTCAGAACAACTCCATCATACATACACTAAGGGGAGGAACAGGCAGCTCTTGTCAGGAAATTAGCAGACTTTTTGATAGAAGGAGCTGGATTTCCTTTGCTGGAAATAGAAGGAAGTCATATTAGCATTAATAGATCTGCTCATGGAAAAACCCATCATAATTAGTGATCATCATTTATCATCATCACTATTTCACCAAGAGATCCTAATCACTCCTTCCCTCAATTACTCACAGAAAAACAGATGTATGTTGAAGTGTTGAATGCAGGAGACTGCTTTATGCCTAGTAGAAGATATAGAATGCCTGTGGCCTATCTGGACAATTAATTTTACTTTTTCTTATACTCAGAATAAGAAAAAAATCTGTCCATTTTGCTTTTTAAATCACAGCTGTGTAAAGGCATAGTTTTTGAAAGAAATTGAAAAGCTACCCTTAAAGATGCAGAAACTCTGGGGGAAAATAGCTTACATATTCCCTTTATTTGTCTTTTCCTTCCCTTTACCCACATCTCCCAAATTCTGAAATCTTTTCTGACAGTGTATGTATTTCTCATCATATATTTATTATGTGAGATTACCTGCTCTCTCCTTAATGTAGTTCAGCTCTATGCAGCTGGCGAGAGATGTAGAAGAGGTGCAGATAAAGGCTACACAGCTCCCAGGTCTGGGACCCTTCTGTACCAGCTTCACCTGAGGTAAATCAGAGCTGGCACACCAGATGTGACACCCACTAATGCCATTTTCTATTTCTGTTATCTCGCTGTCTGGAACCATAACACAAAGATGACATTCCTCATCGCTAGAGAAAGCCAGACTCTCTGGGCAGCTGGGGTTGAAGGGGACTGCTGGGTCATCTTGTCCAAAGTCCTGGACTGAATCCCAACACTTCTTGATGCTTTAATCCAACCAGCAGAGAGAAAGAAAAAAAAAAATTCAAAGCCTCATTGGGGTGATAAATCTGTTTGTTACATATTATTTAAAATCATGAAAAAAGAGGCACATTTATTCATCTCTCCTATCTCATGTAATTTTCTTTACTGTGTATCCTCTGTACAGTGCAGACAGCTGTGTGCAACATTCAGCTGTGTGAAGAAAATGGGGTCAGCTCCATAGATTATTCCTATCACCTGTTAAATCCTCACCAATCCCTTCAGTCATCAGGGCACACCGAATGCAATAAACTGACTAAGAAGGGTGCGAAGTTCACAGATATGTTTATATATGTTTTTATGGCCAATAAGGGCTTCCCCATTAACAAGCAAGTTAATGATTACATTATAAAGTTTGGGGTGCCTATCTACTAGACTAAACAGTCAGTACTAAAAGGGGTTTTTAATGTACTTAATGTGTCTACTATGAAAATCAGTGAGTAAAACCTTTTGTAAATTAAGACACCAGGGTGTCAACACGCTTTCTTCCCACTCTCCATGTCATACTGCCAGTTTGCATAAGGCTTAGTTACATCAGGTACTTTGACCTCCAACTCTTTTAATAAGGATTTTATACCAGATGGTTAGATAATATGCTTTACATGCACTGCCTCGTGTATTCTTCTCCATTTTAGCAGTTTATTAAGAGCTTGTGCTTCTTTTATTCCTAGTATTCTTTTTATGTATATATTGTCTTGGATTATCAATTTCTGCCATTGATTGCCAGTATTTTTAACAAAATTGTTTCCATCCTTCAAAGAAATATGTACTCAAAGATTTTCTGCTACATAGCACAAGCTAGGAAAAGCAAATTGACATACTTTACTTCAAAAAGTAATAAAGAATTACATAATTCAGAGATCATTGCCTGACTGTATTTGCATTCTGATGTGCAATTGCTTGAATCTTGTCTGATTAGTGAGCAAAAGATTAAATAGGCTTCAAAGTTAAAACGGGATGGAAGTTTGTATGTACAGTGTCACCACCTCTTCTTACTTTATAGAGGAAAATTATGTAAAAATCATTAGGATGCAGTAAGATTTAATGCCCATGTGTTTGTTCTAATGAATTCATTATTTCCTTTGCACTCAGTTTTAGCAGTGATCTTGTGTTAGAGCACATAGTCTGTATTTTCATTTAATTTCCTGCAGGCTTTTTCGTTTGGCTCATTTATCTTTCCTTATCCCTTGAAAACATCTATAGTAATTCAGTTCACTGCCGCTAGACCTTCTGACAGAGCCAGAAATAATCAGTTCCAGGCACTGCTGATTCCAAACTCAGCTAACAAGTACCTCATGATTCTGATCTTTTTATGCTTTTTACGTTAATGGGGACTTTTGGACAGCATTTCTTTCTCCTTTGTCCTGTCAAAGAGTTCCTCCATTCTCTTTCCTTCCCACTGAACCACAGTTTGAGCAGTGCTACAAAACCAAATCACACAGAGACATAACAAATAAAATTCTCAGCTGGTTTGTAATTCCCAGTCCTAGTTAATGTCTCTCAAAATATTTCCTTCCATAGTACAGTAGTGTCACAGAATGTTTCAATATTGAAAATTTGTTATTTAAAATATTTTAAAATGTAAGACAGATTCATGTAAATACAATATCCATTCTCCTTAAACTTAGTTAAAGAGGCAAATGGTTCTTAAAAGTTATATTGTTATTTACAGTTAAATTAGGGTACTTACTGTGATTTGAGAAATTTGGTTTTTTTCTGCCAAAGGCAGAGTTCATGAAAATTTCCCAGGTGACAGGTGTCTACTATTTCTTGCTGTAGAGGGCAATCACTCTGCCCCTCCTGCCTTGCCTGTCAATTCTGACCAGCCTGTAGCCATTGATTGTCACACTCCACTCATGGGATTCATCCCACTTACTTTCAGTAATGGTAGCTATCTTCAAGGTATAGTTCAAAATTAAGCTAGCAAAACATAATTTCAAACATTAAGTGCAAACAAAGTGCTTTTTTCCTGGTTTTGGCAATTCAAAATTTGTATGGAATCAATAGTATAGTTTTGGCCTGATAATTACTACCAATTATCAGTGAAGAATGAAATAAAGCCGCAAGAGTTTTTGTCTTTGGTCTGATACTTGTGGACATCACTCCGTGCTCTACATTTCTCCAATAATTCCTCTGTTTCAGCAAGAATAAATTACTTGTCCTCCTCTTCAAGGACCCTCATGGACAATCGCAATCCTGTTTCCTTTCTGTGTTAAGGAACTGACTTCCATCACTGAATGGCCATATTGTCTTGCCAGTCTTTAAATGTTTTATTCCCTCTCTTTTTATTTCTTTGTATATGATAGGAATTCACTAAACATACTGCAGAAATACCAAGTCACTGCCATACAGGTTCCTTCTTCAAATTTAACCCACTCACCTGGATGTATCCATACAGATTTGACATGTGTTTATCTGTAGGCCACCTGGGATAGTTCCTGCCTTTTTTTCTTTGCTTGGACAATATGGAAGTGAATAAAGTGCAAATCCCTGTAGGGGACCCCATGTACAATTTATAAAGGTAAAATGAAAGGAAACTATAACTGTATTCCAGCAGCCTGTACTTACTAAATGGAATATTTTGAAGTACCAGATACATTGCTTAATAAATCTGGTACGTCTATAAATTTTCTGTGGATTTCTTCAGGATTTTCCCTGTTGTAATAGAAAGAAATGTGCATGGATTGACTACAACTAACTGTTCTTAGTAATTGTTTTTATTCTTTATTTTTATCTGTTGGACACTGTAAACAATTTGTGTCATGAAGGTTAAAATTTTGTAACAAAACAATTTGAAAGGGCTACCTGCTGAACTGTGAGATTGTGCAGCCAGGGAAACAAATTATATTCTAGTCCACATCCTCCTGTAAAATAGATGTCATTTAGGAGAAGCCCTTAAAAAGAGATTTCTTAATTGGAAAAACATCCTTTTCAGTCACAAGTGGCTGAGCTGAAGTGTGTCCTCAGAATATCAATATGAGCTGAAGCTATTAAAATGTCATGGTTAACCTTTTTAAAAAGCCTAATTTAATTAGAAAATAATAATTAGACTATTCTTAACAGTAAGAAACTCCTGTTTTAAATGAACAACATGTAAACACTCAATTTCAATGGACAACACTCTACTGGAAAAGATTCAGCATATGAACAATGAGATTGAGTTAGCAAATACTGTGATTAACTTACCAGTTTTGCTTTTCGAAGTAATTGCTGGACCATGCTGGAGGGCAGGCACAATTTGCTTCCTCATCACACCTAGTAAAATGTTTTTGCACATATCAGCAGCTCTTATACACAATATTTAAAAAAAAAAATCACCAGACCAATCAATGTTCCTACGCAGTGTAAATTTCCTTTCTTTTTCTATAATCATGTGAGAAGAGACCCCATGAACTGAAGCGAAAAGGCAACATGGCACCCTACAGGGTATTTTTTCATTTAAACCTGCATGAGCTGGAGCCTAGATCTACCTAGCATTTTGCAGGTACATTTTCAGTCAGACGAAAATAATTACATCTCATGTCACACACGAACAGAAGCTTCCTTTTAGTGCGGGGGCTGCTGGAATAAAAGGAGCCCTATTAAATGGAACTGGATTACCAGGGGCAACTTGTGGGCCTAGGATAAAAACCATGGTGGCACCCTGACAGGAGAGACATGTGGAGGTCAGATGATGAAACATCTTGGAAAGCTTGTTCAACAGTTTCCATACCCAGAAATAAATGTACGAAATAATCTCCCACTGGATGTGGGACTGGAGAATCACTGCTCAGAAAAAACAATACAGGAGTCTTTCAGCAGAACACTTAGGACCAATAATTTTAGGAAAGCACTTTTAGTACATTGGAAAACAATTCTGCTTCCGTTTAAGGGCCAGTGGGATCATTGAATTCAGTCTGCATGGGATGGTGCCAGGCTACAGTAGTTGTTAATTTACTTGAAAAGTGTCCTTTGACCACATTAATGTTATTTTAATTGGATTGATGCTAGGATTTTGAGTTCTCCTAACTGCATGTTGCACATCTAATCATGGGGCCCTTTTCACTAATGACTATTTTGGCTCCCCATATTCCCTGACAGAAGACCAGGCCTTTATTGTGTCCTTCAAACTCAGTGTCGGTGGGAGAAGAGTCATGGGAAAAATTAATCACACTCGACCCTTTTTCCCCACAAGCCCAATTTTCCAGTTCAAATATTTCATGGGATTTCACCAGGAGGGGAGTTACTGGAAGAACCAGCAAATTTACACTTCAGAGATTTGGATCCTGGTCTAAAACCCTAAGAAAACATCCACACCAGCTCTGCTGTAGAGAACGGTGTCACGTATTCCATTATAAAACAAGGAAGGAAGGAAGGGCATGGGCTGGGTTGGACTAATCCAAGTGTGG
This sequence comes from Origma solitaria, assembly GCA_013397895.1. NCBI lineage: Eukaryota > Metazoa > Chordata > Aves > Passeriformes > Acanthizidae > Origma > Origma solitaria. Next base: position 917,387 of record VZRL01006193.1, on the reverse strand, counting down.
CAGAGCTAAGAGTTTCTCTTCACCTGGATGTGACTGACCTTCCTTCATAAAACACAGCTGGTATGGGAATTTCTTCACTGTATTTCTGTGTACTGTAAAATTTCAGAGGCATTGCCTGTTGCCTGTTCTTGTCACCCACCTCCTTCCTGTCCTTTCTCACTACAGCAAGCTCCAGACAACTACAAAATGCTGGCACCAGATGGGTTAAAAAATAAAATGCAATCAGATCTTTGTAACTGTGCACAGAGATACATACTGTGCATTTTGTCTTCGGGTACAGAAAGATTAATAAAATGGACTAATAGAAAATGTATCCTAACTTACAGCTTTGAGAGCGCACTCAACCTTCCCTGAAGCTGAGATTTCAAGAAATAAATTACTCACATCAGGCTGTGGAGACATGTCAGGAAATCATAGCTCTTCTAAGGCATGATTGCATACTCACCTCTGTAACAATTGTTACAGATTGTGACTAATTTTGCAGCTATCTTATACTGATTTATAAGTGTCATATGAAAGAAATTGGAGTAAAAGATGCTTTTAATTTTAGCCCGAACTTATAGAGCAAAACAATGTACTCGGGACTACCCGCTATTTCCTTCATTTCCTTTGCCTTTTGGGAAGATCTTCAACAGCAGTGCTGCCCATTTCCCTGGTTCATGCTTTGACTTTTTGAATGGGTCACTTTTGCGGCTCAGTGGTCATCTACAACCTGCGCAGGTGTGCAGCCTGCCCCTCACCTCCTCTGCTCCCTGCTGGCCCCCCAGCATGGGCAGCAGTGTCAGCAGGGGCTCCTGCAGCCAGGCAGCTGTGGCAGCAGTGCTTCTCCATCTGATCAAGCTGGGCAGAGCCAAGGGCTGGTAGTGAGCCTGACTGGCACTTGTCTGTGTTGCTGGGAATCTGAAGTAGCCTCCAGCAACTATAAGCTGCTCTGTGCTGTTAATTTCTCCACTCACTGTTTCTCCAGATTCTTCATAAAATCATGGAACGGCTTGGGTTGGAAGGCACATTAAAGATCATCTAGTTCCGAGGCCTCCATCATGGTCAGGAATGTCACCCACTAGACCGTGTTGCTATGTCGCAAAATTCATTTTATAATGGCAATTTTTAATATCCTGACTTTTAAAGCAGACTCTGATCACACTCCCATCTATCTTTAGTGTTTCATAATCTTAATTCTGTTGCCTTGACAGCCGTTGCTATATCTAACCCTCGTCCAGTCTGTATTTCTAAGTTTTATGAACTGTTTGTGTAAAACAGAAGCACATTAGGCTCCTCCAAAATCACCCACCACCCGAAACTGAAAAGAAAATGCACTTTCAAAATACAGACTTTGCTAGAGGACACCTGTGTTAGGGATGACTGAAGTGAAGGAGTAAGTTTTAAAAGGAGCAGAGAACAGCATAGTTGAAAGGTGGGAAACGAACCTGTGGAGATGCAACACACCTTGAACTGCAGAATAACCCAGGTAGCTGATCTCTCAGCCAAAAACTGTGAGGAGCACCTGACTGCTGCAGGGCACTACATGTTCCTAGGAAGTGGCTGCAGCTAGAGAAGGGGAGCTCTCTCATCAGTGACTATTGCTGTGGCTCTGTGGAGATTTTCAGGAGAATTGCCTCTGTCTTCCCAGAGCCGAGCTGCCATTGCTGGTTGTCACACCACTGCAAACACATCCTGTCCAGCTGGCCCCTGCTGGCTGTGTGCTGGGATATGGGGTCAGACTGCTGAATAGCTCTTTCAAACACGGGCAGAGCTAGACAAATGTCATTATTAACCATAAACTGGCATAACAGAGTGGTATGAACTACACAACAATTCAAGACAGATTAAGTGTGGCACTTAGAGCAGACAAACAAATCAATGCCTCCTCAGTATACAAACACAGCCTGAGGAGAGGAATGATTTCTCAGGTGCATCTCTTTAGAAAGCTTCCCTGAGCAGCAATATTTTCAACAACTCTACAGTAACTACCACATTGCTGTAATATCTGTAGTTACATCAGCTTTATAGCAGGTCATTCAGGTTCTTACAGCAGAGAGCTCAACAAGGGATATAAAACCCACCCATGAAATCAGAGTTCTTCGATGATTAGCAATATTGCTAACGTTTCCCAAAGTCCTTAATTTAAAACTGTTTGGTTATGTCTGTGCTGTCACAGAAGCAATGATGGAATTTGCATCAGCTGTATGCAATTATCCTGGTCTTGTGTGGATATGTAGTGGCTAAATCCTACATCCCTGCCTTGCTAGATTGCAAACATTCAGTTTATATTCCCTTTAACAGCTGTGCAATTTTATGCACATTCATGCCTCTGCTTAAGACCACAGAATTTTATACAATACTATTAAGCGTCAAGTTTTAACTTCCTGGCAAAAAACAGGGCTTCCAAAATTCATGAGCTAGTTCTGCACTGCTCAACCCTTGACAACAGGGCACCAATTTAATAAGCTTTCCCCACTGTCGTAGCACTTGACAATATCAGCCTTCAAATGGTTTCTTATTTTGTGGGAAAAGGAGTCCCAAAGACTTTTCATAATTTTCAATGCTAAAATAGGGATGTAACTTGCTCCTCTGTCCATGGCCCTCTGCCTTAGGAATATGGAGGTCTTTTATCAAATGTAGCTATGAAAACTTATCCTTTCTCCTTTGCTTTCTGAAATTCACCTTCTTCTCCCTGTATGCCTCTTTGGGCTGAGTTGCAAAATGCAGCTGTGGAAAATAAAGTCCTTAGTTCTTCCAAACAGTTTTTCTAAGGTTTTGGTATTACCACATTCTCTATTTCCAGATAACATGGACTCTCTGGGGACTGCAATATTTTCAAGTCTGTCTCAGTATTTTATTCCGTAAATAGGATAAAAAGTATTTGCTATTCACTAACTTATCAATCTTGCAAACTCTTAGTCACCTCCAGTTCCCGTTGCAGACACTCCATGATATTAATACTAAAGAAGACAGATTTAGTAGAAAATGTACTAAATCCTCCCCACACAACTTGTTTCAGCATTAGCAGTTCTTGCTGTCCCAGTTACGCATATGCTTGAACTCCTTTGTTCACCTCTTTTCTCTGTGCAGCAGTTCCCTCTCCATCTGATGGTCTTTCCTAATGCTCTCAAGAATATACTTTCATCTCCCTTTAATGCAAAGTGCAAAGCTTTAAAAGCCTTGTAGGTCACCTGAACACCTAGTGCAGCTGACTGCATATGGGTAAAGGATACTGGCAAATTACCAGGGTAAAAAATGTAGTTGTGAGACTGTGATGCACAGCCTAAAGAAAGATGCACTGCGGCACTGTTCACAAAGGAAAGATCTATTTTACTTGGAGATAATGTCTCTTGTGCTTCTACCCTGGAGATAGCTGACGTTACCTAGCCAACGTCTGCTTTGTTTAGGGGAGTTTATATTCCATACTCCTGGGATTATGAAGATTTGGACATTGAACACTACTCTGAAGAAAGTACTATTCACAGAAGTTCTGATGCACAAACACACAGTTCATGAGCACTTGATGTAGTTATTTACACTGCACATCAATTCCGACAGAAAACAAGGTTTTGAGCAGGAAGATCCTGAAACAGGATCTATTTTTTTCTTAGAAGAGTGTCAGATGGCCAGCTACCAGGTGCATGATTTCTTTTAAAGAGTCTGTATTAGACATGGACAGTGCTACCGCAAGTGTCTTGTCATTCTTGCCATGGAAATTCAGCCCTAGAAATTCTTGGCAAGAATGCAAAACTCCACTGCATGGAAAGGACGTGCAAAACTAGAGTCAGTGGATTTGAAGAAGCAGCATAGACCTACAAAACTCCTGCAACTGCTGCTTTGGCTTCACATTGTCAATTACCAATATGGCAGCAGCGCTGAGGAGCCCAAGCAGAGGACTAGACCCTACCATCAGGAAGGTCATGGAAGTAGTGAACAGAAGCAATTACTACTTTATTTCCAGTCTTGTGAAAAGTAAAGATCTCAGTGAAAACAGGAAATGCTGTGCACAGAAATAACATTTGCAATGATACGGTGTTTTTAAAACAGATATAAGAGAGGCATGTGGATTCCTTTATTAAAAAGAACTAAATTCAACCCACTTTTTAAAAAAAAAATTTCATTGAAAATATATGGATACCTACTTGCTACAATGGGTTTGGGTTTTTTCCACATTGTGAGTCATATACAAGGTATTTTATCTCCATGTTATGTGATTTCCTACTTCAGTCTGCTTTTAAAATTAGCTAACATAACAAGCTCCAGGATAAGTACTTGAACACAGGTTTTATTTTTGCAGCTGAAGACTAATTTATAATAATACATACAGAATCTGCACCAGTTCATACTGCAGGGCCCTGGAAAATAGGATCTTCCAGAAATGCTGGCGTAGTGCAGCTCTCGATACCTGGTAAATTCCATTGTGATTTTAAATGGGGAATTCCCTATGGCTTTCTGAAATAACATATATAATGAATACAACACATTATTTACATTTTAAAAATCCTGTTGAATATTCTGCTCTTAGAAGACAAGAGTTTCAAAATTAGATTTGCCAATGTAACTTCTTTCCTTCATTGTTAACCAAAGAATATCACAGCCATTCCTTTCAATTCATTTATCACAATGGTGGAGGAGGAAAGTTCTACTATGGAGTAATCTCTGCTCCACAGGATCAGTTAGGGAAATTCATTCAAGGGAAAGAAAGAAAAGGGATTATGGCATATGCACATAAATTAGAGATAAGACAAATACTACTTACACTTGAGGATTTGCTGAACAGAATATGGAGCCAACTGACTATTTTTTTTTTTTGAGACATAAGCTAGGGTACACGCCACTGAAAGAATCTTCTAGGTTCTTCAAGTAGAAGTAGCCAAGAATTATACAATAGGATTTTATCTGCCTTGTTATTTGTCTTGGCACCCATACTGTTTAATACCTTCATCAATGACATAAGGCATCAAAGGAAACATGACCAGCAGGTAAAAGGAGGTGATTCTGTCCCTTTACTCTGCCCTGGTGTGGCCCTTTCTGGAGTTCTGCATCCAGCTCTGGGTCCACAGAACAGGAAACATGTGGAGCTGGTCCAGTGAAGAGCCACAAAAATGATGGGACAACTTAAGCACCTCTCCTGTGAAGACTGGCTGTGAGAGCTGGGGCTGTTCAGCCTGGAGAAGACTCTGGAAACACGTCCTGTGGCCTTCTGGTACTTAGCAGGGTGTTTATAAGAAAGGCAGGGACAGGATTTTTTAGTAGAGCCTGTTGTGATAGGGCAAGGGGTAATGGTTTTAAATTAGAAGAGGATAGATTCAGACTAGATATAAGGAAGAGCATTTTTAAGATGAGGGTGCTGGAACATTGGACCAGGCTGTCCAGTGAGATGGTGGATGCCCCATTCCTGGAAACATTCAAGGTCAGGTTGGACGAGGCTGTGAGCAATCTGGTCTAGCTGAAGATGTCCCTGCCCCCAGTGATGTGTCCAACCCAACCCATTCTGTGATTCTGTGGTTATGAATCCATTTTTTTGCAGTCAAAGGTGAGATGATAGCTGCTTCAAGTACCAAAATCAACTGACCTATGGTCCCATGGAGCTCAGCTGTGGTGCCACATGGAACATCAGCAGAATCAGCCCAAGCCAAGTTCTGCTACCTCAAGGCTTCCTCAGCTTCCACTTAGGTAAATAATCTGCTTACAGAAGCTCCTTTCAATAAAGCAGTAAAGAACTTTCAAGTTGAGAAGTAATTCCATAGCTTTTATACAAAGCACTTTAGCACACATTGATACTCCACGAATTTCAGAAGGAGCTGAGCACATGCTTTTGTGTCTCCTGAACTGTGTCCAGCCCTCCTACTTTGATCATGTGAAATCCAGAGAATGTGGCTCAGGGTTATTAACAGTGTGAAACCTCCAAAGGCAGAATATGGCACAGCAATGACAGCAAGCCCTGTCGGTGACCCTTGTTTGTCTGAGGAAGTCTCAGTGGTGAGATAATGCCATGAGATCTGAGCCACCAGACTGTGTGTCCCTGGAGGGGTGGCTCAGCAGAGATAAATCTTTTCTAAGATGGTGAGTGTGGTATGCTTCGTTCTTTCTAATATAGGCAGTGCAGACGAAGGATTTAAAATCATCAGCATTTCTGGTGCACTCATTTGGTCATGAAACTTATTTAACTAAAATTCATGTGTTAAACTAGACCATACGTTTACTGAAATTTTACGATTTTTTTTCCCCCTATTTAGCAATTAAGAATTAGTGACTGGAGCCTACCTGTTACATGCTTTATGATGTTTTTCTAGTATGTGTTTCTGAACTAATATCGCAGTGATTTCTTATTACAAATTGATTTGCTCTGTTGCCAAGTACCCTGTGAAAGGCACATGAATCAGCTACAGCAGATTAAAAATATATTTTTAAATTTTCAGAGTGTGTGTTGAGGTTTAACAGGATAATCTATTGTATAATAGACATGTTTTTTTTTAAAAGCAAATACCCTTATATTGTTTATCTATGTAGATGGCACTGCAAGTTTTGTTCAAGTTACAATGAAAGTTAGAGGGAAAAGTGACCCTCCACGGATGTTTGCACTACAAAAATAATCATGGTCTTTACAGAATGTAGAGCCAGCTATTAATCTGAATCATCTGATTAATCTGATTCAAATTAATAGATCTGACTATTAACCATACTTCACTAACTGGATGAAAGTCAGGCAAAAAAACTATGACCTCAGAGAATTAAGATGAAAACACTTGTTCATCTGCCATGAAAGAAGTCAAATTGTTCCGTACCATGAGACGTGCATTAGCCTAAGCATCACTCAGGTAACCAGCCCTGCATGCACACAAGGGACTTACTCATTCCCTGTCTCAGCTATTATTTCTGAGCAAGCTGTTGATTTAATACTACATGAAGAAGGCAAGACTAATATTCAGTAACTGTGATGTAAATTAGCTGAATCTTTCTGAAAGTCTAATGACTGCAGAATCTCTTTTGTTTTATTCAAGCAATTGTCGATAACCTGGCTGCATAACAAAGCTGGGTTTTCAGTCCATTTGTGTGCGTCAGCTGGATAAGGTTGCAGGAACAAGCAGAACTGATCCATTTTAATAATTGTACCAGGATACTTCCCTGACAGTGTTTTTCTGAATGTGGATCTTGCACAATAATTTCGTACACTGAATAAAGCCATCAATAGCAGTAATATGTGAAGGCTCCTTTATTTGTTTGCAACACCTTGTTTTCATCTGTATTTGTCAAGGTTCAGGTGCCTGCCAGCAGGCAAATATGCAAAAGACGCTGGTCACATCCACAGCAATAATCCACAGGCAGCAATATGACTACACATGTTAAATATTCCATCTGTTTTGTACTAGTGAAAGAGTCATTGAGCACAGAAATGTACACAGGCTTAGAACTTTCTCTTTTTCTTCTTTTTCGTGTCGTTCTCTGCACTGCTCAGCCAATGGCCTGTGAACCGCTACCCTCCTGCAGCAGGTCAGGATGCACAGCTGCAAATTTTGTTTAGAAAAAGAGCCCAAAACATACACATTTCCATACAGCTATCTGCTTTCAAATGTCTGCTGGCAAACATCTTGAAGAGCTGATTCTCAGATTCTGTCAGTACCTCATCAAGATGCATGCAATTAAAATAATGAAATCATTATGTTTGCAATTAAAATAACAAAATCATTATGTTATTGCAACTACTGTCCTTTCATTTTGCTTTTTTGCAGTTACTTAACTATTACTTCTTTCTCTTCTACCAAATGCAACACAAGATAGTCTATGAGGGCTGGGGGATTTACACAGAAAACATTTCCTTTTAACAGAACAAATCAAGGGCAGGCATTCCACTCTTTCACTGCTATACAGAAATCACCCTGTCAGTGCTGCAATATGTCGTGTTGTTCAGGAAGGTAGGATGTGGGTAGCATGTGTGCAGAGGAAAGAGTACAAACAACATCTGAGGCATAAAGAGGCAGAGGGACTTGAAGCAGAAGGAGCACAGGAATTTGCGTTTTTTAGAATAAATTAAGACGTTGCACATATCTAGCCTTGGAACTTGCGCAGTTCAGGCAAAGCAGTTTGATGGGTTGGGTTCTTTGGGCCGGTGTGTCACCTGGCAGGAATGGAGTGCTACAGCAAAGACACCTTTATTGCAGAGCAGGAAGATACCATGTGAGCTGCAATAGGCATCGGTGCTGATATGGACTGTTCCTCTGGATAAAGAAGGGATAAATCACTGTCTTCGTTTGATAGACAGGTGTCTGCTAAGGAAGGTGGGAACCTTCCTTAGAACAGAGAATCAGTAACAAAAAGAACAGTGAACAAAGTAAAAAGGTAAACAAAACAAAAAAACTCAGTGGTAAATGTCCCTGGGCTACCAGGCACTTTCCCGCTTGGTGCAGTCACGGTCACGGCCAGCAGGGGCGCTGTTGGGCTCCCAGCCCAGCAGGGCAGGTGCGATGACTCCCGGGGAGCTGCAGATGGCGCTGTGGCGCGAGGTTGGATCTGTGCCGCGCGTGATGGCAGGCGGGCTGGAGCAGCGTGGAGCGCAGATGGACGGGGCACAGCAGAGAGCCCAGAGCAGGGGAGATGGGGTGGCCGGGTCAGCTCACCCGGGCTAGCCAGCAGAGGAGGCGGCAGGAAACTCCGCAGTTGTGGCAACCAGGGTGCGGGGCGGCAGCAGCGGGGCGCAGGGTGGTGGCAGGCAGGGCGCCGGGCGGCAGCAGCAGGCGGGGGTCCCGTTCCACTGCAGCGCAGCTGGGAGATGCACCCTCCCGGAGGGGAAGAGAGGATTGGAGT
>VZRL01006193.1:890447-908407 GCA_013397895.1 Origma solitaria | reverse complement strand
CCGCCCCCCCCCACCTCCAACAATCACACACAGAAGCAGAAACACGTCAGTCTGAGACAACTCGTCTGGTCACTGGGATGTGCGAACATCAATGGGAAAAGTTTCTCAGATGTTCTGCTCGTGAAGCAGAAGGTCATATTTTGCTCCAAGGGCAACTTCAAAAGGAACAAAAATGCTAGTCTTTTTTGTTCTTTCAGTAAAAGAAATGGGTTAAAACAGAAATAAAGATGAGTTTTCCACTGGAGAAATAACAGTGACAATTTAGTGAAGCTTAGAAAAGCAAAGAATTCTGTTGGACAACTGTGTTTCTCTGGGTTTACAAAATATGACTCTGTATGTGGCTCTGAAAGCAGCAGCACAGGCTGCTCTATTCAAACAAAGTGTGGCAGGTGGTAGACAGAGCAGAGGGATTCCTTCTGAAATAAATGCCACAGCTAGCAACTGAGAACTAGCTCTTTCTGTGACTGATTTTAGATTTAGGTCCAAAGTGTAAAAACGTATTTTGAATGTCATCCAACAGATGTAAGCATCATTTAAGTAAAACAAACAGATTATTATTTTTTCAGTATCACACTGTTCTGAGCCCTAGCAACCTCTAAGACAGTATTAACCAAGCTGTAGTCCATGGATTAGCACAGCCCACAAGGCATCACAAAATTTGCCTTTTTCTTTAAATGAAAAGCGAAAAACTAGCACTACATACACATATTCCCATGTAGCCGGTACGTGGCCATGCCTACTGGCAGGTATAGTCAGTGTTCAGCTCTCTCCCAGAATTTGAGGAATTCATCGGTGCTCACTCACCACTAAATACTCAAAAGCAGTCCCTAAATTTCCTCAAAAAACTAGAATTGATGGACAAAGGCATTTTCAAAGTTAATAATCTACCAAGGGAAAATATTGAAACAACTAAAAGTTCACCTACCTTGCCTGACAGAAAGATGACATTTCAGAGACCTATACAGGAACATAATGATCCTATTGGCTTGCACTTTTGGCTGTAACAAAGCTTGGTACCAACACTGTGGAAAAGGGATTTTACAGATTAGTTCCATCCAGGTCCTGCTGTTTTGGTCACTTTCATAACATCTGAGAAGCTGCAGACACATTACATTATATTCGTATTTGTTCTCTCACTCTCCCCCCAGAGCCCCTTAGCCTTTGTTGCAAACCACAGGAGAACAGACAGCATCTTACTCAAAATAAAAACAAGAAAATAGTCAAATGTTTTTGTAACCAAATAACAAAGATAACAAACAATCTTGCTTATTTTCATTACATGCTTCTTGTGCTTTTTCATTCACAAGTACAAATTTAAAATTATTTTAATAACATTAATAAAATAAATTCCCTTTTGTGTCTTTATCTTAGGTTCTGGGAAAAATATGAAATTGTGAATCTGTTTATTTTAGATTTTTTTTTAATACAGATAAAAATTAGGATATGTATTTGGATAAGGATAAAAATCTTCTCAAATATATTTGCCGATTTCACAACAGTAGGTAAAGAGGTGTTTCATATTAAAGATTTATCTTCCATCTGACAGTCACAGTTTTGGTGGGGCTGATCTCTTTATTCTCTCTTTTGGGTGAAATTTCATTTCTTAAACTAACAGCCTTCTTTTTGAGATGACTCTGTTACCATTGCCCTAGTAATCTCACTTTGAGATTTCACACTATTCTTTTGAATACCACTTTTGATATTCTTCTTTTCCTCTGTTCAAACAGGCTTCTGCTTGCCCCGGCTGATCACTGAGGGGGCTAAGGCTGAAGAGAAAACCAGCTGATATCCCACAATGTCAAGCAGCAAAGCACATGCTCCTCTCTAGCAGCAGCAGCTTCTGCCAAGGAGGTTACGAAGTGGTCATAACTCCTCATGGTTAAAATCTCCTAGCCATTATCTGCATACTATTTTAAATCTGTATGTGTGTCAAAACATAGCAGTTTTTTAGAAAGGGAAGCTGTAAATCCTTTCAGATCTCAGGCCCCTGTACACATATATTGTTTGGAAAGAGAAGATAATGTCTTTTCCTTCCCTACTTGTAGCTGCTGGTTGCTGCCTTTATAATGCAAAATGTTCTTCTCCAAGCATGATTTTTTTTTTCTATTTTACCAGCGGATTATATGTTTCATTGCTGTGTCTTTGATTTCATGGATTCTTTGTGATTTGGCTTAATAGAAGGTACTGTGGTTTCACAATGAACTTTCAATAAACCTGTAGGAATGGTACTCAAAACGTATTTTCTATTTTGCTTCTTGTCTATTGTCGAAAACTTTGTTGATAACAACATATGCTTGGGAGCTCCTTTGTAGTTTTTAAGGAATTTTTTTTTGCTTTATAGAAGTGCTGCATACTGGGAACATGATATGCTTACTGTTGACTCCTTAAACCACAGAAAGGAAAGAGGAAGAAAGTAATCTAGCACAGATTTAAGCAGTATCAGCTTCCTTGTGCGGTGCTTTTGTCCCAGTTAGGATTCAGTCTCAGCGGGGGCTTATATACAAAGGAGATGATGCAGTTTACACAGAAATCTTCCATAGTAGCATTGCTGTGCAGGGGTGAACAGCTCTCTTCACCCTTTCCTCTCTCACTGTAACTCCCGCTGCCGTTAGAAACTCCTTCGCAGGCTTTCAACAGCATGTGAAAAGTCACTCACAATAAAAACAAGGATTAAATTAATCTGCTTTGCACATTTCTTGATCGTTTTCCTTTGCCAAAGGAGTAGCATGGTGAGAGCTCATTTTAGGTTGTGCAGGTACTCGCTGTGTACCTGTGAGCCGTGCTGCCACGAGCCAGGACAGACACAGCTGCTCGCCACAACAACACGTCCTCACATTCTGCGCTAGAATGTCATGGACATGCAGCAACAATCAGTATCAGCACCCCAAATGACACCCCAGTGTGTCATATGGGGTATCCTTGTTTAAGTCAACTTTCCTGAAAAAGAGGAATTGTTAGGCATCAGAACAAATGGAAGAACCTATTACAGAGCACTTGGTAATGAACTTGGCTGTCATGTAGGCTGTTATGGGGTTAGAATTTGCTTTTCTCTTTTACCTTATGTGAGATGTTAAAATAATTTCCTTCCCTTTTTGTGAAGATACATTAAGTTACTACTTCTTGTCTATAATACAGGGCTCAAATTTGCAAGTGTTTCCTGCCATAGAAGTTCATTCCAGGTGCAGAGGATCTCACTTCTGTCAATACTTATGTGCAGCCCTGGTCCACAAAGCTAAGTAGCACAGCATGAAACAAAATTTAGGCAAAGGCACTCAATTGGGAGCCAAAGAGCTATTTTAGCATATCTGTGGAGAAAATTCCATATCACTCCTTACACAGATATTTGATTTGTAGCATACCTCAACCCCAATCAGCAAAGGAATATGAAGAGACAAAAAAAAAAAGCCAACAGAAACAAGAGAAATAAAAACAAACCAGGATATCCACAGAAAAATAGAGGATGTCTATATTCCTTACATATAGAACCCAAGGAAGCGGAATTTCACTTCCTTTCAATTATAGTCTTTCCATTTAGAACTCATTTTTGTGAATTTATCATTCACAGTTGCTGTGAAAAATCCTTGATGTTCATCCAGGATAAGGAGCAGACGAAAATGAGAATGTCACAACTCAAGTAATTTGATTCGAAGTTCACTGGGCCAGGGCATTTTTTCCCTGTCTACCTGAAGACTATCGGTAATGCTTATGAGCACTGTGCAAATATTAACAAATCAGCTGAGAATTTCTGAGCTGGCTGGAAAATGAAGAACAATGCAAATAAGCAGCAGGGGAGGTGGAAAATGCATGCAAATCAACCTATACTTTCTGGTCTATAGGTCCCAAGCCTCATTACCTTTGAAACTTCTGCTTGCGCTTAAGCAGCACTCTAGCTTCTTTCTCAAATATGGAAGCAGGGTCTGCCACCCACAACTTAATGAGCCTCAAGGAGATCAAAGGAAGCCAGTGAGAGAGATTTCAATTGTCATCTTAAAATAATTTTCTTGTGTATTTGTTTATTTATGATGCCTTATCTTATAATAATTTTTTTCCTGTTTTATAGATAAATTTTTGATGGATGTCTAGGAAGGAATAGCACTGCTGCTTATTTGAGGGATGACGAAAAGCACTAACGTGCCTTTTATGATCAAAGAATTAGAAGGTACTGCTTATAATATACTGCTTTTCATCTTCAATACACTCTGCAAACATGCGTGAATTAAACCTTAAAACACAAGGTACATGAGATATAGTCATCTTCATTTTCTATGTGGCAAAAAATGCCAGAAATAATTTTACTGCTCTGTGCAGGAGAAGACTACATTGAAGATCAAAATTAAAAACAATTTGTCTGAATGTGGATGTGAAGCACAAGCAAGCTAAATGATCAGCGCAACAAGAGGCTTACTCTTATTAATCCCTGACAAAAAAAGTGTAATTATAAAATGTGGGATTCTAGAGGGAGATTTTGTTCCTTAAAGGATGAGAGGTTGAACGAAATATATATTGGAATATATATATGTATTAAAATTTACTTTTAGCAAAAGAAAAGCTCAGAAAATATTCCTATCACACGACAAAGAACAAAAGAGGATCAGGTAACCTCAGCACAATTTCCTTGCATGCATTATGAAGCAGTCATTACCAATAGACACAAACCCTACTTTCTGTTCTGGGGAGATTTTGTTCCTCCAGTAGAAGGAATGGTTATTCACTTTTCACTTTGTTATTTCCTTTTCCAGCACACACTTCCATTCTGCTTTTGGCACCAAATATTTGATTGAAGAAATGCAAATATCTTCAGAGCCTTTCCCAGGAGATCCTCAGCATTGACAGTTTAAGGGAGCTGTACCTTACAGAGCTCCGCCCAGAGCCGTGTGTCAGAGCTCAGAATCAGCAGCTCTGGCAGAGGTCCCTGTCCTTTGCAGATGATAAGGCAGAGGTAGTTACATACTGTGTGCGGATTAATCCTGATTTCTCCTTGTTCACAATTACATCCTGACTTTCTGAGGAAAGAGCAGACAATCACTGAAGCAGGCAAGTGAGCGGAGTTGGCTTTTGGAGGTTGTTGGAAGACCTCTGATACGCCTCTCAAAATCAGTTAGGTCACTGCACTCAAAACCTTCTTTCTCTCTGTGTCCTCCCACATTGCTAAAGAAAATCCCAACTCAGTCTGAGAGAGACACCACACATCCAAAAATGTTAGTCCCCATCACGCTTACTCTAACATTTACAGGATGGTGTGTTCGCAACTTCATTGGCAGCCTTAGCTTTAACACTTCTGTATGTGTTGTATGTGCACATACAAAAGTATTCCAAAAGCAAATACAGTTGGGTCAGCTTTTACTTTGAATTCACAAGGTGTTGATGAGAGTTCCACTGGGTGCAACTTCTCTGAGTACAGACAGCAGGAAAACCAGATAAAGCACCATCATTGCTTTAATCCTGTGACTAAAGTAGCGCCTCTCAAATGTAAACATGTAGAATTTAACAGCTTATACAGACCAAGATTATTTCACCCATGCTGTATGTAAAATATAGTATATCCATGGAAAGCTGAGGGTTTGTGTGTGCCACTTGGAGGCCAGAAATATTTCCCAAAACAAATGCAAATTTTGCTACAAGCTAAAATGACTTCACACTTTGGTTATTGCAAAAAGCCATCATAAAAAAAGATGGTGTATATATTAAATATGCACAGTGTTTTCTTTTAATGTAAATCTTGGGACCAGCACTGACAAACCCTGGCATTTAGTGACACCTAGTGGCATTTTCTTGAGTGGGAGAAGCCCATTCAGTCTTGGTTTATTAAATGTTACATGCCTATGTTAGAAGAATAGTTTCTCTGAATGCCTAGTGCCAGATTTCCTCCCTGCCTTCCTTTTGCTTTCTGAATCTCCTGAGAAGCTGAAAGAGTCCACAAGGACTTTCACGTGAGAACGACGCCTTTTATAAATGAAAGAACGGTTCCCGAAAATATGAGAATGGGAGGAAAACATGTTCCGTACATTGATTAAACCCCACTAGATGTCTGGAAGAAGGCTTCAGGATCCTCGGAAATCACCGTACAGAGAAACACTGCATTCCTTCAAAGTCTGCTGTGGGACTCAAATGGTGCTGGACTTGGGGTACAAAACTGTAGTCAACCAGTACCCGTCTTCAGGAAATTGCAACAAGCTGCTTTACAAGATTGCAGTGCTGTTCTCAGAAAGGTTTTTAATGCTCTGCTGGTATTTTTCACTTTTCAATGATCTTTGCCTCACATAATGTCCTGCTCCTGGCATCCAGTGAATGTTTAATTCATAGTAAAAATAAATCTTCCTTGCCTGAATGAAGGTCCTTTTCCAGCAGGTGTCACTGTGAGGTAACAAACACAAAATCCAGGCACCTCGCGGAGATGTGGGGAGATGGTCCCTGGTGGGTGAAGAGCCCACGGCTCACTGCCCTCAGGCAAGGAATTTTGGCTGTCTCCTTGCCCCAACACACGCCACAGCCTGACAAAAATATGTTTGAAGACAAAGCCATAGGCTTTTCCCAGTGCCTGGAGGTTTGTTGGGTTTGCCACATCTGGACCCTGCCCTCCACATCCAGCAGCTCCATGAGCATTCTGGGTGGAGGGGGCCACCAAAAACACATCACTGTTTTCTGCTGTGAAATACCTGGAGTTGTACAGAGGATAAATTCTTCCAGGCCTCAGCAGCAAAGCCTACTTTTTCAATCTTGGGCTTCTGCAGTGTCATGAAATCCTTAATTTGACAGCTGTGGGACCGATTTTGCAAAGCAGTAAGTCACTCCAGGCTGTGACTGTATAGCTGTCTTCCTAAGGACGGTGTGCCTGGCATCAGGAAGCCAGGTTTGAAAATGCCAGCATAAATTCCTCTTTTGTTGCAGCCAAACTGAAAAATTCCATTGGCTGCAAAACTCCAGCTCAGGTTTGATAGCTTTATTAATCTCCATAGTGGTTCTATGCTTTTGTTGTTGAAGCAGTTCAGCATCTATGTGTCTGGGAAATTCAGTCATAATAGCCTTTATGAGCAATTCAATTATGTAAATTATTGCATTAATTTTATCCGATATAAACCACAAGTTGACTTAGATATAAAGATGGATAAGGAATTTTTAACAGCACTTTTTCTCTGAAAAGTGTTAGCACATAAGAACATTTTGTGGAAGTGTACCAGCTTTGCACAGCCTTGAAAGGGAAGTGAAGGAGGACAGGAGCATGAAAACTAACAGTATCCAAAAGCTGAAGAGGAGGGCGCCCTGCTGGCTCTGTATGACCTGCCCTCTACTTCAACTCTTGGCTGTCACTTTTCAGAGTGCCAGGACTGTTAAGTTCCTCTGAGCTTGACTGTTCTTTCATTTTGAGTTTTTAATAAGAATTTTCAAGTTTGGGGGGGGGGGTGGGTTATGGCTTATTAAAAAACAGAGAGCTGTGAATATAAATAATACCCCATTCATGTCTACTTAGAGAATAAATATGGTTTTATTTAGGGAAATATGTGTTAGGAAAGTGTAGGAGTTTGGGTTTTTTCTATTTCAAAGAATTATTTCCTAGTAGATGTTATGGAAAGAGAAGCTAAATTTTTCCGTCAAAAAAGGAACTACTGTCAAGAAGCTCTTCTACCTGCAGTAGGTGGACACAGGGTCACACAAACTAGAGTGCTGCAGATAAAAAAATTCAGATTAACAGTAAGTGTTTAAACTACAATATGACTATTTAAAGCACTGCTGTTTCCTATAATTGGCACTGTGAATTATAGCTTGCTATGTGCAAAGGTAGTCAAGTGCCTTTATTTACCAGCAGCAGTTAAAATCCCACAGCTTCATTGTGCAGTGGTCTCTGAAAAGGCATTCTCAAACAAAAAAATTCTGGCTCTTTTAAGTAACTTAGAAATGTCTCACTTTATTTTTCCCTTTTGAAATGGGTTAATAACAATCAGGAAAATGTTATTGGTTTGATTTACACATTTCAAGCTGCAGCAAATATCAACTCTTCCACCTTATACCTCTATTTTCACAAAGACAATGAGAACTCCATCAAACTCTCTAGAGCCTGTAAAGAGATATTTCAACAAGAGCATCAGACTCTCCTTCAGCTTTGAGATTTGCTCTTTAAAGCATGGCAGGTGACGCGAGAGAAAATATTTCTTTGTCTGACTTTTGTCTTTTGATCTCTGAAGATAAACCTCCTTGAGGTGTGCAGACTAAGTAGTACAGGATGCACAATAATTGCTTTTGGCCTGCACTATAATTTTCACTTCTTATATTTCTTTCATTGAAATAAACCTCCCCTTTAAATAAGTTGTAAGAAAGTAATGTGAAGAAATGTGACCTTTCTTGGATTTTTTCCCTTTATTAACTGCTTCCTTTTTTGTGCTAAGCTTATCCAGTATTGTAAGTAAGAACTTGATGTACAAAGATGTACAAAGCCTACTCAACACTACTCAGAAACTTATCAGAGTTTCATATCTATGATGTGTGTGTTATTTTTTTCTTGCTCTTCATGATTCAGAAAGTCAGTTAAGCAAAGAGGCATTACTGGATTTGTGTCACCATGAGGCACAGCCAAGTTTAAGCAGCCTTCACAGAACTCCTAGCTAGCTTTTGTATGGAGAAAAAAATAGTGAAGGGGAAGAGAGAGGAACAAAATCTGTTTTGGACCCAAAGGGTCACCACTAGAGAAGGGCTAATAACCACACAATTATTCAGGATTTGGAAACACAGCCCAGCTCCATGACTAACAGGTGTGCAGTGCTTGGATCATGGCTTCCTAAACCAAGCTGACAATGCTCCCATTCACTGTATCCTACTCAGGCCCTAAACAGAAACAGAATTGGTTTAAATTGGACACTAAGGAGAAAGTCTTCACTGTGAGGTTGGTGAGACACTAGAATAAGTTCCCAGAGGAGCTGTGGATGCTCTGTCCCTGGAAGAGTTCAGGGCTGGTTTGGATGGAGCTCTGAGCAGCCTGGTCTAGTGGAAGGTGTCCCTGCCCATGGCACGGGGATTGGAACTGGATGGTCTTTAAGATCCATTCCAACCCAAACCATTGTATTATTCTATGACCTTATGATTCTTATTCGATGACCACGGGCATTGCTTAAGTCATGTTTAGTGTTAATGCTGGTGATTTTCTAGTGAGTGAAAAATTCTAGATACTTCAATAACCGCGGACTGGAAGGGACTGAAGAAAACAGTGGCAGAGAGCCACCAAGAGCTGTTAGGAAATACTGGACATAAGTTGGATTTTGCATTTTATTACCTATCCATGCTTACTAAGAGATAGCATTAAAGGCCATTATACCCAGTAAAAATTATTGAATTGTGAATGCCTCTTGTGCTATGCATTTGTGATATCTCTTGTAATGTAGTATAATAAAACTAAGGAAATACAGACTTTCTTTACTGAGCTGTGTGATGGAATGATTGCATGAAAGGATGTTTCAAATCCTTTTTATCATCTAGAGAGTCTGCTGTTTTTGAAGAGAATATTGCTGATCTCTGAACAGTGATTGAAGGTGGAAATAATAGGGTCATTGCCACAATGACTCAAAAGACAGGAGATGAAACATCAAGGTGTCTTGCAAAATTATATTCCTCTGTAGTGAATACTAGAAAGGAAGAACAAAAACTCATTTGTAGGTATTCTTTATAATTCTGCCTCCAAATTGTTTCAAAAGATACAACAAACTAAACACTCAAATACTTTCTCACAAATAGCTCTCAGAGATGCACAATTATGAAAAAAGCTTTCCCTAAGGAGTAGTACCAATCAAAACCTGTCGGCATGAAGTTGGAGCTTAACCAGTTTACAAACATGCTGATTGCAAATGCCTTCAACAGTCCTGGAACTGGCAATGAAGAAGCTCCCTTCCTTCATTTAAGAGCCTGAGGCAGAAAGGATAAATGAAATAAAATTGTTCTCTGTTTATTGCAGTATTGTTCCTTCCTGTATGAGAGAGCTCTTTCACTTTGTTTCACTTCTGGAAAACCAAATTTACAGCTAAAAGTGGAATTAGTTCTCCTATTTCTTTCACTACCAAAGTGATGCTCGTGGAAGTTGGGTCAAATAAAGCAGAATACAGCTTTTCTCTTCTGCATAGTTTCTGCAAAACAAGGTCTTGTCAAAACAACCATCTCTAGCTTTCCTCCATTCAGAGTCTGCATCTCCTTCCCACGGCATAGCAAGCTGCTCTGGGTAGGTGGGGCACGACACCACGAGGCTGTTTACATGACACGACACTTACAGACAGCCAGCACCTGCTTTTCCCAGGTGTCAGGAACACTCCCCTGTTCACTGAGGCCCTGATTTGCTGAAAGACACAGTGGTATACGGAGAAACCAGACTGCATTCACATTCTTCTTATAACCCCAAAGCCAAGCAAACCTCTCAAAAACACGTGTCTAAAGTATGAGTGGTCCTCGCCCTGAAGCCTTGCAAAGTGTACAACCCCCGAGTGGCAATGTTTTCTTTGCCTGTGTACACAGCCGTATGTGACAGAGAATCGGATCCTTTCTTCAGTATTTGCATTGTTTCACTGGGAAAAGATATCTCTTCTCTGTGCTTACACTTGATGTTTTACATCAGTCTACCTCTAAGCATTCAGAATGAATGGAAAGATCAAATAAGAGACCCACAGGCAGCGCAGCTCACTGCTCGCTCCTGCTCTTGCCTTGCCAATAGCCCAGGTCTGGGAGTTCAAAGTTACAATTAAGCATTTTCTCTTGAGTGCAGTTCCACAGCATCTTGCAGCAATCCCTTCTGTAACCTGGGAGGCCTGTCCTTTATATATTCCTCAGATCCTTCTCAGCTAACTGCTGAAGTCTACGTATTGATCAGGTACTGATTCATTGCCAAGGGCCAGTGCCTGAGGAGGAAACTGAGCTCTAAACCATTGATCTCTATTCAGTAGGGAAATAAGGAAAAGGCCACAAAGATTAGACACAAACTTCCCAAATTTCAGGGCTGCTAATACCCTCATCAGTTCAGTTTTACTCTTTAGCATGCCATTTCACTTCTAATGTGATCCCTGTTTTCCTGTTATGCTCCCTCCGCAGCTTTATCCAGTCTTTATTAAAGAAACAAACTTGGTAATTATGCAGACTTTCACTCTCATGCAGCCATTTTCACCATGTCCCCTATCACATTACTTTGAGACTCATGCTGAGAACTCATTAAGTAAATCTGTCATCATTAGTCAGATCTCAGTTTATATTTTTCTTCAGAAAACAGAGGAAAATATTTTAATTAAACATTCTTAGTTGGAGAGAGCTAAGAAAGTTTTCTTTTCTTCAAAACAGAAGAGGGAAATTTGAAGAGGTCATTTTGGCATTACTGTATCATATGAAATTATCAGTAGCTTTGCTTGAAATGTTTCCTTTTCTGTCAAAGACGTTCCTTAGGATCGTTATGTTTCTTATTTTTTTAATCACAATGCATTTTATATATATTGGCTAAACAGTAGGGCCATGCCTGCACCACGTTTTTAGGGTTCCCTCTGCAACTGCGCCACAGAGGTGCACAGTGCTGCTGCACAGTGTCAGCCTGCAGATGCTCACTCTGTAGAATTCCCCACTCCAGCCCTCTCTCCTCCCCAACTCCTTGTGGCACACTTGCAAGCTTGGACCTCGCAGCACCATTCCGCTCCTCAGCATCCAACTCTGCCTTTGACACAAAGTCAAAACTTTCAAAGTCAAAAACACCTGCCAGTTAGGACCCAGGCTGTCACACTGCATGGCTAACCACTGAAGCACACTTCAACAGCTCAGAAATGAAAGCACGACCCTTTGTGGTCAGCAGGAAGGCTTCACCCTCACTGCGCCCTTAGCCAAAGAGAGAGAAAATAGGGGCAACAGAAGCAACAACATAAGCAGGTGTTTCTCTTTTCACTAACAGCAAAATCTCAGAGAATCAAACTGTACAGAGAAAGACTAATGAGATAACAGGGAAAATGGAACATTTTTCATGTAATAACAGACTGAAAAAGAATTACTTGTTAAGATCTAGCAAAACACAGGCTGATAATCACTATGGGAGACAAAAGAAAAGATTTTATGGTAAAGAAGAAACACTCAACAAGGATTGCTAAATTCAGAAGCAGTCTTCTGTATGAGATATGAAGATTTTTTTTTTAAAAATTACCCTTAAGACAGAACAAGTTCAGTTCACAGCAGAAATTTTGAGAAGTTTTACCCTTGCTAGAGGAGCAGAAACTTCAGGCAGCCGTGACACTCCTGGTATTTCTGTGTTCCTAGCAGGACACCTAAACGGCAGGCCAAGAGTGAATGGAAATATTCACACTATTACAAAACAGCCAAGAAATCTATAAGTTGAGAGAGTTTATGGACAGACAGGCCATAATCAAAAGGAGCCATAATCACAGCTGTGCAAGTAATCCATTGGCAGGCAAATAAAAATCAGAAGCTGCAAAAATGTTTAGCTCATATCTGAATTTTTATGCAGGCCAACCATAAATCTGGATTTCTCAGCTGTCAAAAGTGTACCTTAACTACCAGGATAGTTACATGTTTTGGGTAGGAAGCACTCTTTGAAGACTCTCGCTGTGATGTAATTATTTAGGTTAACAGTTAAAAAGCTTAATTGGGATGTAGCTCCTAGATACAAGTCCTCATCCAAGATATTTTTGCATATCAATTTTTATTGATATAAAAAAAGAATAATCTTGAAGGGGGTTTCAAAACAGTCCATGCCAGGATGTCTTAAATAACAGTGGTAAGTCTCATATGCAAGGGCCTCCTGCAGTCAAACTAAGTTTAAGGGATTCCACCTTCTGAGCAGTTGTTGGAATCACTGAGCTCTGGAAGATACAGGCGCTAATGACAATCATGACACTGTTATTTCAGTTTGGCAAATCTAGCCCCTCTCTGTCTTTCTATTCTACACATGAATGGCAAATAGCTATTTATGAATTATTTTAAGATGACTGAAACAACTTTTGATAGGTAATTGAATGCTCCCTCAAAAAAAATTCCCCAAGGTTCTCTATTGCATAATAACAGCTGAAGGAAAGAATAAAATGCCCAAGAATAGTAAAGCCAAAGGTGGGTATACGTGCAGACACTTATAATTCAGTTAACCTTAATTACTGTTTTTAAATCACTTTGTTCCAAGCCAGGAAACATGCTTGAAAACATTTGAATTAAGAGAAGCTAATGACTTGGCAGTCTAGTTATGCTGGATAAAATTCTGAGACAACAATTATCATGGAGAAAATCTGAAACAGTGCCAATACATTCACTGTTATTAAATTGGAAATGGTGGGATATAATACCATGAACACAGAATACTATCCTGAAAAATTTCACCTTTTGCCTTGTGTTAGATAAGCTTCTTCATACTGCTTTCCTGGACTTTCTCCAAACATGTGTTCTACAATAGCTGGGTTTCACTGGCAAGCATTCCTTTGTCCAGGAGCAGTCCCTGGGGGGGATTATGCATCCCAGGGGGAAAAAGAAAAAGAAAGTTAACTAATATATTTATATCTCCTTGGCTCAGAGATTAAAAAAGCAGGCATTAAAAAAAGTCCAAAAAACCCACATAAAAACAAACAAGGCAGCTTTCCCGTATACTTCAAAAAGATAAAGGTTACTCCCAAAACTGTGTATAGGAAGTGCACAGCCAAGCTTTTGTCAAGTTCTCTTTGGTTCCACATCACATATCCCAAAACAACTCCTTGCAGCAGATGCAAGCCCACTGGCTAAGCTAAACGTGATGGTGAGGAAGAAGGCTTATATTCCTTGTCACAAACTTCTGTATTGAAAGCAATGATAAGCATTTAATAAAGTCTTAAATGTGATGGCGAATGTTAAGGATGGTCCTTGATTCTCCTCTTGGCTGCACGGGAAGAGATAATGAACATAAACGGAAGAAGGTTCTTACACTGTATTTTCAGAGCACTCAGAGAAAAATAAACTGGTAAGTAATAGGTGCTCCAAGGTGATCTAGCAGAAGGTCTTGTCTCCAAATCAAATCATAATACTTAAAAATCTGGTTCTGCACACAGTTCAGCCACCATGTGTATGTTGTACTCTGTTTTCAAACCACTGGTCTGAGCTACCACAGAGAGAATTTCCTCTTATCATTCCACACACTGCACTAACTGTTTCACGATTTCCACAGCACTAACTGTGGTGCTGCAGTAAAGAGAAGTTGCCAGTCTGGTCATACCACCTTGACTCTCGTAAATATTCTAGCTGACACACTAGGCAAAACTCTGCATCACCTGGCTGTCAATGATGTGGCTCTGGTGAGACTCCACATCTACTCTAGTATAAGCAGAAATTATTCTATATTTGTCTTAATTTTTTTGTTTCTTCAAAGGAATCTTCACCCAAATATATAAATCTCTGAGAGTTTTTTGCATTCCGTCTGGCTGTCTAGTGTATTCAAGCACATTTATGCTTCATCTGTAATTGGAGGTTTTTAAACCTCCAGGGCAGATCTCTTACTGAAACTTGATGGCCTCTGCCTAGCCAATGTGTTAGGGTAAAAGACATGATTTTCATTAAGATAATATAGAACTGTTTGAAAGATAAGCTGTTTCATAATGTAACTTGAACTCAGAAAGAATGAAAGAATGTGTGGTGGAGGCTCTCCCTAACACACCAAATTTCCCCCAGGGGGTGTAGCTGAGGGCTGAATGGGAATTTTTCTTTCCCCAAAGTTCATGCAAAATTTGCTCATTTAATTCAGATATTCATGTATTTCTCTGGAAAAAGAAGCATACATCTGGAGGTTTGCCTATTGGAAGCAGAGGTATAGGAGAAATAACTTGTGAAAAATAGCGTGACTCTACTTCAGACCCATAAAGAAAGGACACAAGACTTCAGCATGTAGTAGCAAAATGTAATTTGAAATTGCTACAATGCTGAATTTGCTACAATACACCTGAAACAGATCACCTATGGCCAACTGGAGCTCTTCATCAGAGAAACAGCAAGCTGGCAAAAACACACACTGATTCAACCAGGAGACAATGAAGATCTCACCAGTTTGCACTTCACACAAGGTAAGACTTCTAATAGAAATGCAGTATTTCTTTCCTGCTGCAGCATCTCTGCAGTCAACATTCTACTTTGGCTGCCCACCAGGACCTGAGTGCACTTTAACAAGGTTCCTGGTTACACAGAACCCAGACTGCCTTGAGACATGTTTAGAACTCTGAACGGACAAGATTTCAGAGCTTTCTGGTTCATTAGCATTAATGGGGCACATGGCTGACCTGCAAAAAATGTACTCAGACGCTCATGGCTTGGTCAGTCCTCCCAGGATGGGCTACAAGAGCTGCAGCTCCACAGGAGCAGAGCAGGATGAGGGGGACAGTGGCATTTTCCTGGCTGAGCCCACCTGTCTTCAGAGATTGTTTTCCCTTTTAAGAGCAAGAGTTAACAGACAATGCTGGGGAAGGGAACAGAGAAGGATGCTGTGGGGTTTATGTTAATTTACATTACCTAATTCAGTCTAAATGGAAAAGTTCATTTATTTCAAGACTGCATTCTGGGCAGACCGGGAGCCTGCCGTGTCTTTTACTGCAGAGCTTATACAAGGAAATGACAAGGGATAGCATTCATGGAGAACCTCATCTAGAATGATCCATAAACCTAGGTCCGAAAAAACATTTCGTTCACAAATGGAGTAAAGCTGGAAGCATTCTACAGTCATTTTACACTTTAAAGCATATCACAGAAGATGGCACAATTTATCCTCATCTGAATTAACAGGAAAATGGCAGGCATTTACAATTCTGACAGAAGTTCATAGTGATGAAAAAGCTGAAATATTAATATAATTAATTAAAAGGTGAAATATTTGAGAAAGTGATTCTATGCAAAATTTACCTCAAATATAATAATTTATCTTTTGTTATACATTAAAAGGTTACTCTAGTAACTTGATAGCTGAGCTATAGTTAAAAATTAGGCCTCACTCAAATATAAAATTCCAGTTTTCAAGATTACATATCCTCTGCTATTTGGACTGTTAATGTATTTTCTATACTTGTCAGAATTAACTTTTTTTCTTTACATGACAATGGCATTTATATGGAGACCTAGAGCTCCAGGAAAGATGATATGGACTTGTTTTATCGAGTTTATTTCTCCCCAGTATGCTCTGTCCTAATTCTGTGCACACTAAATCCAGTTTTTTGCTCTTGCATTGAGTTGCTTTTATGGTTTTCATTTGGGATTGTTTGTTTTGAATATGATTATGCTGAGCACATCAAACCAATACATACAGCTCTCAAAGTTTTCTCCATTTCTTGACTTTTGCACTATTCTGAGTCTCTAGCTCTTCAACCCCACTGTCGAAGTCTGTCACATATGACTTGCATTTTTACTTTGTTTTTCCTTGTGATCATCAATTGGCCCTATCCTCTTGGCTGTTCCTTGTTGGAAGCATTGTCAAGGTCAGTATTTGTATCTCTCAGATAATCAGGGTTGTGAACCTGCATGCACACATTTTATCCGCTACCCCTCAGCATTTTGGAGCTTACTCCCAAGGCCAATGAATTCGTCACGAGGAAACCCCCTGTAGCACTGAGCAGAATTCCTTGATCACTTTCCTTTCATGACTGTGCCCTTCATAAAATCTGATAAGACGCGGTTGCTGCATTAGTCACTCCCTCCTACTACAGACCATGCTGAGAAGCATGCCTGTAGCCCTCTCTCTTTAGGAAAGTGATTAACTTTAAACAGGTATTTTTTTCCTATTCAATACTCAACCTGAAATATACCATGGTTGCCAAGATAAGTTAATAATTTGCCTATCTCCAGGTAGGTCTGAATCCGATCTCTGATAGCAGTTATCTGAGGCAAGAAGGGAAATTTCCCACAGTAGCGGAATTTTCTGAAAATTTCCCTTTACTGCTGTAACAGTAACAGCTACTGTGGCTCTGCTGGCTTGTGTGTTCAGAATGTTCTCTGACTTAATGGTGTGGAGCAAACTTCTGATTTACAGCTACCGTGATTTTTGTCTGCATTAAGGTCTCAGTGTAGGTACCAATAATGAAGATATAGCATCTTTGCAGTGGTGAAATTACTTTGAAAGAGTAGTCTGAAAGTGAAGACAAGTCAGGGTATTCTGCTGCTATTATTTCTATAGTATCTAAGAATTCATATTAGACTCAGTGAAAAACCTTGACTTCCTTTTTACTGATATCTGTGTCTCTAATTCACATTAATAGTTAGGGTTTTCAAAGGAGTTTGAAGTATCTATACAAGCTTAATTCAGTTTGCACTGCAGGCACTGTCAAGAATCTCACTGTGAGTGCTTACAAAGACCAGGGTGGACAGTCCGTGTTTTCCAGAAAGATTGTTAGTATTTTGTAAGTGTAATTAATAACACAGAACTCAAGTGTCTTTCCCACTGTCACTAATAAACTTATTACTTGTGTTCAGCCAGTAGCAGAATAGGTGTTAGAATGAATAGGAAGTTTGAAGAGGAAGTGTGAAAAATAGACTGAAGACAGCGTAATGTTGATGGTAATCATTATGCTTCTTTACAGAGAAGATGAAGAACTCTCTGTTCGCAGCTATCTTTTTGCTGGTAAGAGGTGAGTTCTCACATGCTGCACAACTTACTGCTGCTTATAAACAGTAAAAATTCTTAGTGCTACTCAACAATAAGTCTGTACGAACAAAATCATGACCGAATTAAATTCTGCAAGTAGGAGAAACAACCACCAGCAACATTTTTCCTATTTCTTTCACGGTTGCCCTGACCAACAATTTCTTTTTTTTTCCTTTTTTTCTCTTGTGCTCCCCAGGTTGCTGCGGCGGCCCAGCCTGGGACTCTCCGTTCTGCCGGCAGCTGCCAGGTGGGTGCAAGCGCTCGGGCGGCGGAGCGGAGCGGAGCGGAGCGGAGCGGAGCGGTGCGCGCTCTCTCCGCGGGCGCGGCGACGCGCGGCCCCGCGCTTTCGCTGCGCGCTCCCGCCCGCCCC
>VZRL01006193.1:813964-890197 GCA_013397895.1 Origma solitaria | reverse complement strand
CGCAGCCAGCGCCCCTGAGGGAGCGCCCTCCTTTCCCGAAGGGAAAACCCGAGAGCCCGGCGGGAGCAGCAGGGGCAGGGGGGCCCGCGGGGCGACAGGGAGGCGGGCGGGAGCCCACCCAGCGCGCCGCGCCCAGAGACCTCGGAACCTGCAATTTTTGTGTGTGCCGCAGAGCTCTGCTATCCGTTTAACTGGGGCATCACTGATGAAGGCCAGAAGGAACAGTACGACACATTTTTACGGTATTGCTAAGCAGTGGGTGGTCATCTGATGTACTTTGTGCTGGATTTATTGCAGGCAGAAGCATCCTGCTTGCTAACAGCTGCAGCAGGGATGACAGGTCCTTGAGTACACCGTGACACTGGGCAAGATATCTGCGGGAGGACTGTGTTTTTCCAAAATTAGACATGGATAATTTTTTCAGCCTTTGCAATTAGCCTGCCAGACTAAGCTCTATCAGATCGTTAGTGAGAGCACCAGATGCGCAGGAAGAAAAACAGAAAGTTCTAGAGGGAAAAAAATTAAAGGTGGGGCTTTTGGGGGTTGGTTTGTTTGTTGGTTTGTTGGTTGGTTTGGGTTTTCTTTAGTGGAGAGCTGCGTTTTCTTTAGAACAAAGAAACTTTTTTTTTCCGTAGCACTTGGAGCACAGTCGTGATACAGCACTAGTACTTTGCTAGGTCTGGGAAGAATTAATAACTTACATGTTAGGGTGAAGCAGTGCAGTGAAACAAGGAAACACTAGAATAAAAATGCATGTGCATGCAGACACTAATATCCACAAACAGGAAAAGTGAAAATAAAAGTGTGTAAGACTCATTATGTTCATCTGGAGAAAGTAATGTAGAACTTCAATATACTGGGAGTCGGGTGATGCATTGGGGTTGAGCTAATACTCTACTTACACACATGAGATCTACTATTTTTAATTTGTCTGCTCTAATACCATAATCTCACAGAGAAAGACAGGGGGGTTTTTAAAACCTAGAGGATGAGGAACAGTACAACCCCTGTTCCTCTGTAAGCAGAGACAGGACTGCAACACTGTAGATATCACATGGATCTGGGTTAAGAGAACTGTTATTTCAAATAGCTTCAGGAGCAGTATATCACCAGTCTATTGACATGAAGTATTACAGCAGTTCCAAAAAGGTGCTTTTTTCAGGTGTTTCTCCAAAACAACATCAAAGGAACACCAAGTAAGTGTGAGGTTTAATTCAGAGTAAAACAGGAGAAGAATGTGAGAGTTGTTGCTGTTTTCCCTGCTGTTGACAGACACCGCATCCATGGGCAAGTAGGTCGAGATGTGGTTTGGTGGCCAGACTAGAAAAGCAAAGAACTCTGTAATTTTCTATAAAATTCTATGTGAACCTTGCTATGGAAAAAAGGAAGACATGAACTCCACCCTCCTGAAAGAAAGCTGTGCACATGTGAAATGATGTAGTATAACTTTAATATTCATTATTCATTTAGAATGAGAAAAGAAACGTCATAAGGTGAGGGTATTAAAGTTAGAGCTGTGTTCATTTGACACACATCTTCGTCCAAAAGAACTTTTAACTTAAATGTTCATCTGCCATCTCAATGATGAAAAGAATGCTGAGGATACTTTGTACCTCAGGATAGAAAGAGAACTCATCTTTATCTCATAATCTAGGTTTTGAGATACCATAACTATGCTATAACGCCAACTCCAGACATATGCATGTTTACTTATCACATAGCAAAACATTTCTTATTCAAGATTGATAGGCCTGTTGGCAACTTGTTAAACCTAACAGGTATGAAGGGCATGTGGCTCTACTCATCAGGAAAAATTCTTAAGCATCTTTTGAGATCCTTATGTACTTTTCTGAACAAAAACAACAAAAAAAAATCAAATTTTTTTTTAAGTTCTTCAGGTGGTACTTCAAGCCATCATGACTGAGTCTTCTGATCTAATAGCTCAGACACAAAGCAAAAGGAGAACAGTCTTATTTTATCTTTACCCTTTCTGATAAAAGGTTTTTGAAATACTGAAATAAACTTAACCACTAAAGATGAAAAACAAGTTCCTTTAACAACGTTATCAGTGTTTAATTTCACATCAACTGATAAAGGGTATGTTCTGTTGCAAAAAAGCCCCACATTTCTCTTTCAAAAAAATAATGACAAGTAATTTTGTACATAAACTTATGCTCTACCTGGTTTATAATATGGTCTTTATAAAGCTTGTTTTTATCTAGCAATAGTGTGTTTCAATAGAGATGGCTGATGGTTTTGAAGCAATTCTGGGGTCTAGTTGATCAGTTGTAGCCTGGTTTGTATTTTTTTTTGATTCTCATGGTCCCCTTGAGTCAGTTAATGGTTGCCTGTGACAGATCTTTTCCAGTGCACATTTTCCTCTTCCAGATTGGGACAATGAATTGGTGTGCTACACAGAATTAAGTGAGGATCTAACCTGTACCTGGCTGCCAGTACCTGATGCTCCAAGTACAGTTAATTATACCGTATACTTAAAATGGTAAGTCTGAAAAGAAATCTCAGAGCACAAAAAGCTCTTATTGTTGTTGTATGTGATTCCCATCTGCCAGAGTTTTGCTCCATGTGTTTCATCACACGATAGGTTGTTACACAATGCTGGTCAATATCTTTCATCACTTTTCATCAATACCTATTGATTTGTAAGAGCTTGATGAGAGCGTGGTGGGCTGATCTTGGCTAGACACCATAAAAGCTGTTCTATCCCTCTCCTCCTCAGCCCAACAGGACCGAGAAAATGTGATAAAGGCTCATGGGTCGGGATAAGGACAGGAAGAGATCACTCGGCAATTACTGTCAGAGGCAAAACAGACCTGACCTGGGAAAATTAATTTAATTTATTAACACTCAAATCAGAGAAGAGTGATGAGAAATGTAGCTAAAACTTGAAACTCCTTCCCCCTCCTTGCCCTCCCCATCCCCCCGTTCTTTTTTCTTACTGGGCTTAACTTTTCTCCTGAATTCCCTACCTCCTCCACTCCAGCATTGTGGGGGGATGGGAACTGGGGGCTGTGGTCAGTCCATCACATATAGTGTCTATCATTTGTCTCCCCTCTGACTCTTCCCCTGGTCCAGCACGCGGATCCTCCCACGGGAGGCATGTCCTCCATGCCTCCAACATGAGTTCTTCCCCTGGGGCTGCAGTTCTTCCTGAACTGCTCCTGTGTAGGTCCTTTCCGTGGGAGGCCAACCCCTCAAGAACAGGCTGCTCCAAAGCAGGTCCCTCACAGGGTCACAAGCCCTGTCACATCACAAACCTGCTCCAGCATGAGTTCCTCTCTGCTGCTGTCACATATTCTCATTCCTCTCTGCCAGCCAGGGTTGTGCAGTAGCTTTTTCCCTCGTTTAAACACATTATCGCAGAGGCACCACCACCATGGCTGATGGGCTCAGCCTTGGCCGGCCGTGGGTCTGTCCTGGAGTTGGCTGGAATTGGCTTTGCTGGACATGGGGAAAGCTTATTGCAGCTTCTCACAGAAGCCACCTCTGTAGCACCCTGCTCCCAAAACCTTGCCACGTAAACACATGTCATTATACGTCTTACCATGCCTCCAACACTCTGTTTAAATCATTATTGCTGAAGGTCAGCTTGCTTAATTACCTTCATTTGCAGCTATTGTGTTGCATTGAATATTCAACACTGATGCATTCAAAGTAAAAAAAAACAAACAAAAAACCACCCAAAAATAAACAGACATAAACCTTTTATTTTATATATTATGTATTTTGTTATAGTATGTATCCAAGGAGATGTCAGATGTGCCATACTTTCTGGTAAATCTGGATTGTCAAGTACTTGTTTAACAGATGGAATGAATTTATAGGGTTAATCTTGAACTTACTGCCTTAAAATACAGTATCTTCAATTGCAGCTGTGTTACAAAATTAAATTTCCTCATTTTATATCTAGATATTTGGAATCTCCCATGAGATTAGGGGCATGTACAGACATAGAGACATGAGATCAGAAGATATAGCTTTGCCATGAGACCGTATCATGGAGTTCACAGGGTACAGCACTGTACGCCATTGGTAAATTCTGATACTCATTGCTGATTACTTTGCCACATAACCACCCCTTGTCATTAAAAATGAGCTGTGGTTAGGAGCATCTCCTAAAGCTAAAAAAATATCACTGCACTGGGAAATTCCCCGGGGTGATCATCTTTGCATTGCAGAGGAGCAAAGCAGCCACCTCAAGGCTGAGGTTACTCCCCCTCATCACCTTCAATAATTTCTCACTGGAGGTAGCAGCAGGTGCCAGCTTGCAATAAGCACCAAATTCCTCTGCATTTGCTGTCTTGCCTCTTGGGACTTTAAGGAGTCCCAATTTTTTGGAAGGGCAGAAACATCTGTGAAACAGGTCTGTTTCAGTAGAGATGTTATCAGCTGAAATATTTGTAAGCTAGTCGTTCTTAAAGTCCTAAGTCAAAACCAGACTGTGCTGTTCCCAGGCTGCAGGATTGATGTCATGAACAGACAAGGCAGAAAAAAGAATGAAAGAGGAGGTCAGTGGGGGAAGAGGGAAACAATTCCCTGGCAGAGATGTTGATTTTTCCAAGTTTTAACCTCAGTCTCCTAGGCTTCCACGTGGTGGTCTTGAAGAAAAACTTCCTATCTCCTCCTGTATTGGGTTAAAAGGAAAAGAGAAAAAAACCTCACATGTGAAAGGGTTTTTAGCTTGCCTTGAAGAAGGCATCACCCCTTCCTGCATGTAAAATCAGTTTGACATTGTAATTGTTCCTTGTCTTTGCTCCTTATGATTTAGTTGTCAGGAAGAAAAATATTAAAGATAAATACTCCCACAGAAAATTTCCAACCAAGAATTCAAAATCATGCTCTGAAATATTAATGGCTGATTCACAACTAGTCTGAAGCAGAAGACAGGAAAACCTTCAAGTAGTTTTTTTCAGTTATTAAATATTGAATCATGATGTGTATAATTTAATGCTTGAAATGCATAGCTAGGCAATTAACATGCTAGTCCATCTCTTTAAAAACATTGAACTTGCACAATTTTAACCTTGGAAAAAATCTGTCCTGTGTGTGGCCGAGACTAAATGAGAGAGGAAAAAATGTAAAGCAGGAAGGTTGTATGTCAGGCATTAAAACTCTTGGACTTCCTGTGCTGTGTGCATTAGGTATAGCAGGAGAAATCTACAGGGCTGAGGACTCAGGTGGTGTTTAAATACCTCTGTCAAACTCTGATACTTTGCAGGAAGAGAAGTCAGAAGACAGGAATATGACTCTTAAGAGGTTTTTCATAATTTTGTGGTAATTTAATTCATGTAACTGGGAAATTTTGCTGTTCAAAAGGAATTTGGTGGCCCCTGTGATAGGTGGCAAGGCTTTATGAAGTTATTTCTAACCTAATTTTATACCTTCAAAGTGCTCCATATATCCCACTGTAAGTACAAGAAGTACAAGACAAGATACAGATCTTGTCTTGTATCATGCTATGCCTCATAAATTTAAGGCATTCAGCAATTCTCCACCACACAACACAAGGATTTGCATGTTAAAATTTGCTAGAGTAACTGGGGTGCTGGACTTAATCTAGCTGTTTCAAGCTGC
Organism: Origma solitaria; assembly: GCA_013397895.1. NCBI lineage: Eukaryota > Metazoa > Chordata > Aves > Passeriformes > Acanthizidae > Origma > Origma solitaria. The sequence goes on along the minus strand of VZRL01006193.1, from coordinate 884,605 downwards.
TCAAGGTTCACCTTCAAGATTTCCAGATGAGGAATTGTGTGTAGAAGTATCTGGAAAGATATCAATTGCTATAATCTTGCTTTCTTTGGCAGGGGAAAAGAGAATAACCATAATCCAATTAAATGTTTTTCATTCTGCTTCTTTTTCTTTGAAGGAACAAAATACGAAAACTTTTTCAGCGAAACACATCATCGCTTTCCATCACAATAGAACGGAAGAATCTCTACATTGGGCGATCTGCATGCATTTGGATAGCAGTGAATTATGCCCACGACACCTGTGCAAAAGGAAAGAACATCTCAGTTTTACCAAGCAAAGCAGGTACAGCATCTTCACAAGTTTGTTACTGCTGTGCCCAGCTAAAGCTGCAGTCTTTAAAGATTATTTCCAACATTTCAGCTTCCAGAAATACTCTTGTTATTTTTACTGATTCAGAGAGCTAAAGATGCAGTTTGACTTCCTTGAATGAAGTTAATAACAGAAATCTATCAGCTTTTACAAGAGGAGGGTTTTACTTTAAATATTTTGCTGGAATACAACATATTCATATCCAGAAAAATAGATAGTAATATTTGTGTACAGTACTTAACCAGATTTCTGCGCTCTCTTTGATGGTTTTCTGAATTTCTTTATATTGGTTTGCAAAGAGCAGATTGACTCAGCACTGTGCATCTAAGGAATCCTTGATGTAGGGCGTTAGAATTTTGAGAAACCTTTTCAAAATTCAACTCTTTTCTAAGGCCACTTACCTATTACCCAGTGCTACAGGGAAGATATGAAAAGGCTGCCCTATTTACTATGCCCTTTAGATGTTTATTTAAAGATTCCCTACCCTATCTGGTCACTGAAATAATGTTTAGAGCTTCCCAAAACTTCACCTGCTCAGACTAATCATGGTCCAAGAAAAAACAATGCTTCTCGCTGCTGGGAGTTACTACCAGCAAAACCCAAATTATCACTGTGACCTTAACTGAGCACTTTTGGCTTCCTTGTGTTTATTGGAGAGAAACATGAAACTACTTTTGCATTTGCTGAAATTTAAAGATATTCTGGATTTTTTTATACAATTCATGATTACAGGTACTCTTGACATTTTGATTTTGCCTTTCAGCCACACTAAGAATAGTAACTGCTTAGAAAAACAGTCTTCCTGAAATCAGTAGAAGCATTCACAAAAGAAAGGCAAGAGGAACAACTATAATTTGTTGATACCATAAATTTAGTAATTATTAATTTCCAGTGGTTTTTGAAGTCTTGTAGTGTCCAGTATTCTGTGTCAAGTCTTTCAATTTTTATAGACCACACCTGATAGACATAATTACCAAAGCTTTCCTGCTTCTCTTGCATTTTTAACAGCTGCATGTCCCCCATTTTAGGAAAGTGCTTGACACCATCTAACATAAATGCTTATCAGATCACAAACCAATTGATAATAAAGTGGGACCTGCCCACAACTGCTACACCACATGAGCTGAGATACAGAGAGTCAGGATCTGCTCTGTGGACAGTGGTAAGTACTTCCAGATGACAATGACATGAGAACATAAGGTGCCTCAATGTCAGCTTAGCCACACTTAGCACATGCAGCACAACGGTAGCCAGGAGGAGCAGCAAGGAGCCCATTTGTAGGCAGATCCCGCTAAGGTGTCTTAGTTCGATTCTAACAAATCAAAGGAATAATAATTTTGAACAGAGGAAAATAGAACAGCATGTCAACTAGTTTATTAATGTATCCATGAGACACTACTACTACCAGTGATGCAAAAGCTGAATATCAGAAATGCCATGTGAACACAGATCCAAATTATGCTTTCAGTGATTTACAATATTACTCTTTTTGCTGGTAGCATCACATTTTCAAACAGATTAGAGATAAGGTTGCTTTGTTTTTTAAAGTAACAATTCATACTTTACACACTTTTGGTTTGCGTCAGTATTCCAGATTTTTCTGTTTGAAAAGAAGGGTAATAATTTCTCTGCAACACAGTCATAGAATCATAAAATGGCTTGGGTTGGAAGGCACCTTGAAGATCATCTAGTTCCAAGCAGCCCTGACATGTGCAGAGCCACTCTCAGCTAGACCAGGTTGCCCCATCCAGCCTGGCCTTGAACATTTCCAGGGATGGGGCATGCACAACTTCCCTGGACAACCCGTTCCAACACCTCACCACCCTCACAGTAAGGAATTTCTTCCTAATATCCAACCTAAGTCTACTCTCTTTCAATTTACAGCCATTACCCCTTGTCTTGTCAATAAATGTTCTTGTGAATAGTCTTGCCCCATCTTTCCTGTAAGTTTGCTTTGTACTGGAAGCCCACAATTAGGTCACCCCAAAGCCTTCTCTTTTCCAGACTGAGCAATCCCAATTTTCTCAGCCTTTCTTCAGAGGAGAGATACTTCATCCCACTGATCAGTTTGGTGGCTCTCCTTTGGACTCATTCCAACAGGTCCGTGTCCTGCCCGTGCCAGGGACCTTGTCCCTCAAAACAGTTGAATTTGTTTGGATAGAAAGTCAATATTGCAGTATTATCAGTGCTAAATGCGTGGGCAATTCTCCTCAAAGCATGCATGCCCAGTAACCTGACAGAGCAAGTTATATTCCTGAAACTAATGTATTTTCATCACATTTCCTGAATACATGCATATATGCTAATTATTTCCACTTGTTTAGATATGGTTCCAGATCTTCTGACAAATCTTTTCTCCTTGGGAGTATCTCAAATATGTCATCAGGTCATAATGTACTTCTCTTATCATTCTTTGCTTTGACACACAATCCTTGTTCTCAAAACTGAGATATCGGTTAGTACATATTAATCACTGATAGAAGTAAACAAGGAAGCATTAGCCGGAACAAGTTTATTAGTCACAGATGTAGGGAGTTACCACAAGGCCACATTAATCTCTGGTATTTGTACTAAGCACTGTATGTACAAAATTAAGCACCTACCAGGAATATAGGGGTCATAGTCTATTACGCCAAAGTTAAAAGAATTTTCCAATATTTTCCTGCACTGCAGAGCAGATGTCTTCTTATGGGACTGTTCAGTAACAACACCAGAGCTGATGCAGCACTGCACGTGGGGTCTCAGCAGAGCAGAGCAGAGGGGCAGAATCTCCTCCCTGGCCCTGCTGCCCACACTGCTCTGGATGCAGCCCAGGACACGTTTGGCTTTCGGGGCTGGGAGTGCTCATGGCTGGGTCATGTGCAGCCTCTCAGCCACAGCACCCCCAGGTCCTTCCCAGCAGGGCTGCTCTGCTGTGTCCATCCCCAGCCTGAATTAATGCTGGGGTTTGCTCTCACCTAGGTGCAACACCAACACTTTGTCTTGTTAAACCGCACGAGGTTCCCATGGTCCACTTCTGGACCCTGTCCAGGCCCCTCTGGATGGCATCCCATCCTTCAGGAGTGCCAGCAGCACCACTCAGCCTGGGGTCATCTGCAAATTTGCTGAGGGTGCACTTAACCCCTCTACGTCATTAGCGAAGATACTAAATAACACTGGTCACTTCCAATATGGACCCCTGACAGACACCACTAGACACTGATGTCCATCGGGATTCTGAACCACTGACCACTACCCTTTGGATGTAACCATCCAAACACTTTCTAATCTACCTAACAGTTTAACCATCAAATCCATCACTCTCCTATTGGGAGAGAAGGATATTGTGGGATACAATATCAGTTCCAGATGCATTTTAGAACATGCAATATGGCACAGCAACAGGGCAGTACAAAACTAAAGGGAATAAATAAGAGATGGAGAACAAGTCATAATTTCAATAATGTCTGCATATAGCAGCAATGACTGCTTATCCTGCCCCTTCCCATGCTGCATATCATGCAAAGGCTGCACCGGTAGGCAGGCACATATACAGGATTTGTATCACTAAGTCCCTGAAACGGTCTGTTTCTCAAACAGTGTTATTTTGATATGTGTTAATCAAGTTTTAAATAGGTGTTTATCAAGTAGAACAAAATCCCAAGAAGATAACTGTTTGAATAGCAACAGTTCCCAATTCTTGGACATCTCTGCTCACATGCCTCTTTCCTTCCTTTTTACTACAAAAATCTCCCTTCTTCCTTTTGTCTCAGAAGACTGTTCCCATTTCTCTCACAGCTGACTGCCCTTTTGTTTAGCCATGTCAGGAATACTTTGAGACGCCCATGTAAGAGAAGTTTTGCCACAGTACAAAGAATGTGCAGGTCTTGGAAGGGTCTCCTCACTCACTTGCATAGAGGTCCTAGAGCATCTTAGGGCAGCCAGCTACCCAAGCATAGCCCAGTAGTGCAATAGACAGACAGCCATGTGCAGAGAATCTGGTGTAGGGCACGTGGAAGAGCAAAGGGTTAGGAGCACGCTCTGCAGGTTCTGGAGACGGGAGAGATGGAAGATTCTTGTGAGTACTGTGAAAGACTGGTAGAGACTGACACACTGAGTGATGGGAATGATTGAAGACTACAGGTCAAATATTCATTGTCTCCCAGATCCCTGCAGATCCTATGAATTTAGGCTATAATCTCTTCCTAATCCAGTGAACATAGGGTGCCCTTAGAGATGAGTAAATGAGTATGGGCATATATGCACAGAGCCAAGAGCAGGATTAATGTACCTGTAATGTAATTTAACATTTGGGTTTTAAATCCATTCCACTTCCCTCTTGTTCTGTAGGGATTTGGATTCTGTAATATTGTGTGTAGCAGGAATTTTGCAAACAAGCTTTTTTATTCGCAACATTATCTGAAGTTGTCATGGACGGAGTAATACCCTTCACTTATAAGAAAGAAGTAGCAATATGTTTATTGCCAGGAAACAGAAATCTAGCAAAGTTTGATAGTGAATGTTACAGGAGTTTAACTAGAGCAGATGGCAAGGAGCACTTGATTATTTCATAGAGAATAGAGTCAGACAGAACTGTTCGGGAGACCTTTTGGTGCTTAGAAATTCGCTCCTTGCATTCTAAAATTCTTCTCAAAGCCCCTGTGAGTCTAGTTACTTTTAGATCCAGACTTAGTCCCAGACCTGGTCAACAGTTTATATCTAAAGGATTATACGGGTACAATCAATCTTTTGTATCACTTAAATGAGGTTTAAAAGTTTCAGTGCACTAACTTCCAATACACTTATCAAGTACCTGATGAGACGAATATTCTCTCAGCCTTGAGGAGTAGCCTTAAGAGGTGTCTCTACTCAAGAGATCCTCCTGGGTTGCCCGCTGCTCTGCAGGAGAGCTCAAGAGGCCGTGGGCAGTCCCAGGGGGTAAGGGGTTCAAGGGGTAAGATGAGCCAATTACAGCCATATATGCATCCTCACTTCAGTTTCTTCCAAAGCTGACTTGAGTAGAACCTTAACCAGCACTTTGGTTAGGTGGATGAATTGTTCAAATCAGCCCTTGTCTTTCGTGTTATTATCTGTCTGCCCCAAATCAACTTTGAGCTGGATGCTGGTCCAGACACATCTGTTATGACTGCTGATAGTGGTTATCACTCGAGCAGGGTTACAGAAGATAAAGGTCAGGAAGAAGGGGAAGCAAAAAAGAAAGGAGGTGAGCACACTGCCACAGAAATTAATTAATTAACCATTATTACAAAATAAAGTACTGCAGAAATTGAAAGAGAAGAGCTGGTCACCTTGCAGTGGGGCTTTGTTGTTTTTAGGGTTTTTTTAGGGAAGAGTTTAAGCAATAACAACAGTTTTGTATTGAACGTCCTCCTACAATTTTCAGCCCAGGGTTTTCCTGAGACATAAGTGGTTTCTTTGTTTCAAGAAAAGCTCCATTCCATGTGCAGTTCCTGGGCTCCGGTCCCATCATCAGCTGCAGATGTACATCACTGCTGCAGTGCCACGGCATAGGCAGCCACACATTCAATCCGGTCATGCTCTCTAAGAAATCAGTCCTGTGGATCTATTTAGACATAAAGATACTTTTAAAAATAAGGGCATTTAAAAAAATTTTTTATTTTCCCTTGACTTCTTGTTCTTGAGAATGTCAACAAGGCTCAGAGTGAAGTAAATTTTTATTTTTCAATATGTGTAATGTCTAATTGATATTAAAAGCAATATTTAGACCCAAATGGTTACTTACTGTCCTGAGTGAGTAGAACAAGTTCACAAAAAAGAGGGTGTTGCATTGAAAGAATGAAAAGACCTTGACTAAAATATGCAGTAATTCCTATTTGATGACAGGAACCTCTGCTTTCAGCTGAGTCAGAAAACTGATCTTAGGTTGAGAAAACAATTAATATAAGATTGTTTTATTGCTGCTACATAAATTAAACTTTTTTTTTAGGTGCCTGTTGAAAGCAATGGTGTCAATGTCACCATTTCAAGTTTAAATGCTATGTCTTCCTACATCGTTCAGCTCAGATGCATAACTAAGGATGGTCTCAACTGTGTTTGCATTTGGAGCAAAGAGATTTTGGTCCCTCACAGTAAGTGAAATGTAGTTTCATCCTACTGGTAGTAAGTATGAATGTAAAGGCCTTTCCAAATTTTGTGTCATATGGAATAACACTTTCCAACACTGTTGAAAATATGAGCATCAGAATGATTCATTTGACCGCATGTCTCCATCTTTTTCCATGTTTACCAGAACTCATGAACAAGCCAAGAATATCATATAATGTAACTACACAAGTCTCTCCAGGAAGAAGAAGTGTTCTTCTGAAGTGGGAGGTAATGTTCACTTTGAATCTGGGTACCTCCTGTTATGCATATGCTATTTACTTTTTACATTACAGAGAAAAACAGACTTCCTTATTATACTGAGGCTACACTTTACCTGCAGAAGGCATTGAATGTTGTACACTTGCTGCAGAATTCGTTGCATCTATATGTTGATGATTTAGGTGTTAGAAACTAGCAAGGAAAAACTGCATCAATTTATAATATTGAAAAATTACTAAAATACCCCTTCTTTTCCAGAGAAAAACATGTTTTAATTTTAAGAGTTTCCAGCTTTATCTGAAATTCCTCACAAGACAGGTGTCTCTGCCTTCTAAATGACTAAATGTCTTCCTGTCTACATTACTCCAAACATATCCAATTATTTCATGAAGGTAACCCAGCCCCACAGCTTCATGGTATCTACACACTATTAATTTTGTGCCAGAAATAACAGACAATCTTGATATCAGGAATAATCCTTGAAGAATTCATAGGCCTTCATGTATTAAGTTTCTGTAAGTAATTTCCACTTCTGTGCACTCATTTTCCAGTCTTTTATGAAGATTACTACAGTAAACTAATGAGTGAACCACCAGCAGAAATTTCTACCAATGGATATTTAACACATTCCAAATTTGTAGCATAATTACTAACATTTCTCTTTAAAGAGAGTAGATACCTAACCAAGCCCTAGTAGATGAGGATACCCAGAGGCATAAATTTCAATTAAACACCTCTCATTAACTTTCAAGTTCCTAATAATGAGGGATATGTTCCAGTGAAATGTAGAGAATGTTACAGCTGCTTCACTGCTGTTATTACTAATTAGATACACATAACTAAGATCTCAATTAAGTAAAATTCTTAATCCTGTGCTTAAATCCTCTCAGTTTAAGCATGCTCTTAATTTTAAGGAAATGCTTTGCTTCATTGACTCCTAATGACCTAATTAAAACAGTATGATTTTATCCCCATCATTAGAGGTTACATTTTGTTTATATAATTAAATTCCTCTTGATCTTCTGCATGGAACGTAACAGAATTTATAGAATAATAATGTTTTTCCTCTTGCTAGGTAGCACAAAGTGAGAACGTCCTTGGATATTTTATTGATGTGGAAAGAATACCCAACAGCTGCAGCAACTCACCAAACCGCATCTCTCTCAAAGACAGAGAAATTCTTGTAAATCTCTCCATGGCTTGTTATAGGGTGAATATTTCTGCCTATAATGCAGCAGGGGAATCTCCACAAGCCATCTACATTGTCCCAGAATTCTCTGGAGCAGGTACTTAGCTTGTAATTCTTTCACTAGAGTGATGGGGAAATTTTATGACCAGTCTCTAAGGCTACCTTTTTGACAGACTTTGGCACAGGTGAAAGCATTCCCCTGAATATTTATTAGGCTGATATTTTTACACAGTGGGAGTCAGAATTGTTTCTTAAGAAGATACTTTGATAGAAGTTAATAGACTAGCAATTTAATACTCAGTGTAGGACTTCTTGCTTCCTCAAGCTGGAGAAAGTGCCATGTACTGGATCTGCTTAGGAAAAGGGTTTATGGACTGTCCTCAACATCAAGTAGGTGGCACTGGCACTGGTTTAAAAAAAGTTCACAGAACTATGTATAAGTCTATGTTTTTGAGCTAAGTAACTATTAAGAGACCTGCTGCTGCCCTTTATTTCAGTATTACTCTAATTGGCACATAGGAGAAGGAACAGATAGGATGTACGCATTACAAGCTAATGAAGATGTAAGCTTTTGTGGTGCCTAAATAGACAGTCTTTTCCTTTAAAAAATAAAACTAACAACGTTTTCCTTATAATATAAGCTTGTTTCATGTGTTATAGTCTTGAAATATATTTGTTGCAATATAAGAAGAACCTCTCTTACAAAGTAAGATTTTTTTTTAATTAAGCTGGACAGACACCCATTTCCATTTGACAGTACCTCAGTGCAGGTTCTCGGAATCTATAATGAATGACTGAGAAGATACTTGCATTAAAAGTGAGTTCTCAAGATAAATTCCATCTCAGCATACACAACTTTTCCTCTGCTAGTACCTCCATTTTCTTTACAGAATCACAGAATCAACTAGTTTGAAAAAGACCTCTGAGATTAGCAAATCCAACCTGTAACTGAACACCACTTAAACAACTAAACCATGGCACTGAAGTGCCACATCCAGTCTTTTCTTAAACATTTCCAGGGACAGCAACTCCCCCACCTCCCTGGGCAGCCCATTTCAATGCCCAATCACTGCTTCTGTGGAGAAAATCTTCCTAATGTTGAGTCTAAACTTACCCTGGCACAGCTTAAGTTTGTGTCTCTTGTCCTGTTGCTGGTTGCTTGGGAGAACAGACCGACTCTCACCTGGCTACAGCCTCCTTTTGGCAGCCTCCTCAGGCAGCTATAGAGAGTGATAAGATTTCCCTCTTCTCCAGACTAAACAACCCCAGCCCTGTCCAACAACCCCAGCTCCCTAACACAACCACAGCTTCCTCAGAACTGTGTTTTTTGTATTGATTTCCAGACAGGAGATAAAATGGAGCGTGTTTACGTCTGCCACAAGGTCCAGTTCTTCCCTCAAATGGCAGGTTGCTCTTCTCCCTCCTTAGTCACTCAGAAGGTCTTTCCTCATTTGATATTCTGTCTTTTAAAATGTCAAAATCTTCAAGATCCTTCCAGAAAATTCAAAATATTTGGAATATGAAATTATCCAGCTATGATCCATCATTAGCCCCTTCTCCTCCTCCCCTGCCCAGGCAGGCGCTATCTCACTGTTGCTCTATGTATAGCAGTTACTGGTGGCTCACAGGAGGCTATGTAGCAACACCAGACTTCTTCCTGAGGGTTGGAACAGCTATTTAATTTCCAACAATCAGAAATAAGGAGAAGTCATGAACAGCAATCAACACTGTAGCCCCCAGAACCATTGCAAAGTAGGAAATGCTGAGTTTCCTCTATTGAAATACTAGCGTAAACCTTACTATGATATGTAAGTCACTTGCAATGATAACTACTTAAAGAATAATCTCCAAAAACAGAGCAAAAGGGAGAAGGAAAAATAGGGAAGAAAACTGCTTTCCTGTTTATTTACCTTTAATTGTATATTTGTTCACAGACTTGCCTGGTCAAATCCATGTCAAAAGCCAGGGAAGTAATGCAGTTGTTACATGGACTCCAGAATACAATCCAAAATGTTTTGTGGTTGACTGGAGCAGTGGTAAAGAGGATATACACACGAAAATAGTAACTACGGCTACTGGAAATTTCGCACTAGGTAACAGCAACCACCGTACCTGCTATGGAGTCACCCATTCATTTCTTGGTTATTTTTGGTTGGGCAGAGTAGGATTTTCCTTGTGTTTTTAAATGCAAACTGAAGATCCATCCAGATAAATGCAAATCTTAATGTATGTCAAATACTGAGTCATCATCTAATGTTTAGCAACATTACGACAGATAAAATGCAGATTTTTCATTAGGGTTTTCCTGGATACTGTTGGGCAAGAAATGCAGCTAAGCTGCTGGTACAATATCTCTCCTTGCCCACATTCCAGGCAGACCTATACATTACTGCCTTTTAAAAAAAAACTTTTATCCTGTACCTAGATAAGCTTATCTTTCAATATAAACTGCTCTGTTACAGACTCCCTAAGATTAATTTCTTCTTTTATCCCAGTATCTATACTTGTCAAAGCCTAAGTTCTCCACTCCAGTGTTCTGCTTACCAAGCTAGGCATGATGGGCTTCAGTCAGGGATTGCTTTATGGAACAGATATTGAAAATCTGAAAGTCATGTAGGTGACCCTTGCAAAGGCCATTCAGGAGTGACTTTTATGTACAGTAGAGAGCACTTAGCTTCCTGGTTCTACAAAGTCCTCTAGAGACTTCACTGTTTACTTTGGTCCTTCTGCAACATCTGCAGAGCCACATCACATCTAGGTTTTTTTCTTGGGTTTATATATTCTAGCAGAGTGGGAAATACCTATCCCTGAAATAAGATAACGACTGCTATTTTAGCTCTCAATATCCCCTTCAACAGCTGAGGCCTCCCATAGGGAGACTATAAACAGATCTGTCATCTTTTAAAAGAAAACCCATATTATGTCCTGTTCTGGGTTTGAAATATTTTGCATTAAGCATCTAGAGACATTGAAGAAGGATGTACATATTGCATAAAGCATCTAGAGACATTGAAGAAGGATGTACTTTGTACATCATGAAGGATGTATTTTGTACTCAGTGTAAAGCACTAATCACTTATATTAAGCTTTGAGGCTTAGAAAGAAAGAATTATACAGAAAAGTTACGAAGTTGTTGTCTTTTCTCTCCTTCTTTATAATTTATGACTTTTCAGTATACCCTGACATACCTTTATTTGTTTTCCAGGCAATTTTCAGCCGTATAAGTTGTACAAAATAATGGTACATGCATCTGATGTGTGTCAGTGTAAAAGTTTCCTAGCACACGAAAAGACCTTCGGAGTGACCCACTTTTACTCTGTTGAAGGAGGTATTTTTTCTCCCTTTGTATAATCTCACCCTTTATATTTCTTCTTGTTTCCTATCTGCAGCAGTAAAAGGAAGGCTACACAAAATTTCTTTTCCAGGTGACTGAACAGCATTCTCCAGTTAGCATTGCCTTTGGTCTTACCAGTTATATCCTGGCAGTGAATGACCTGAATGCTCTTCCTTACTGACAAGTCCACAGAAATATTTTTGTTGCATGAGACATTACCAAAAATAACAGAACGAGGGTCTCAGACCCATGTGGCTCAAATTTAACTGTGGTCAGATTTTCCAATCCCAATCTTACATTGCAATTTGAAATTAGTATGACTGTTGCTATTGGAGTAAAAGATTTGTAATGAGACAGTCACAATTTCTATCTACTTCGGTATTGTTTAAGGTGAGAGGATTTTACTTTATGGGATTTCTCCTTTTACCCCTTAGATTGTTTTTATGGTATCTAGAATATGACAAGGAACTCTCTTGGAAGCAGCTAGGTTTCAGCCTTGTATGTCTACAGCGTAAGTATTGATGCAGAACTCAAATATCTGTTTTTTTAGTTCCTAGGACAGGTCCTGCTAATGTGACAATTCTGAATATCACAAAGCATTCTGCACTTGTGAAGTGGACAGAAATAGCTTCAGAAGACTGTTTGGGCTTTCTCCAGGGATACAGGATCAGTTACATAGATTCATCAAGGAAAAGATCTCCAGGTAAATCACCACTTCCAGACCAAAGCAAGAGCTCAGAGCCAAGAAAAAAAGCTTCATTCAGATCATTAAGTGCATGCTACTGAGTTATTTATTATTTCTGTGCAAATCGAGTGATCTGCTCTCAAAGGTCTGCTCCAGGTTAGACTATTGATGCTGTAGATGCTCCCATGAGCACTTAGAGTTTTCTAGGTATTATCTCAAATTAAATATTGCTATTTCCTTATAAGTTACATTTCTAAGACTACAGAAGAAGTCTCTAGTAACACTTAAAGAAAGACATACACTTTCAGTATTTCTGAAGTATGAAGATTTCAATCACAACACTTCCATGTTTTACTGCAATTCATCCAAGCTTGAGTCTGAGCCTTTTCATAGGACTTCAGACATTGCATATTTCATTTTTCAACTCAATTAGCAGTTTGTATGTCTTACTTGTGTTTCCAAAGACACAATTATAAATTTACTTTTAGAAACATTTTCTTAAATTGGTAACGTTTCTATGTCTATTTTTGCACTTGATGACCTTGAAGGTCTTTTTCAACCTTAACCAACTACAAATTATGAAACTTTTACATGTTGGAATAAATGAATAGTTGTGAATTGAAACCATTTGAGTTTTCAATTTTAAAAAGATCTCCATTCTCCTTTTGATAAACATTTTCTTTCTGGTCTGTAGGGGAAAGTCTCTTTGCCATAAGTAATAATACATTAACTTTGTACATACTGACTTTCAAATAAAATTGAAGACGTGCTAGGGAACAAACAGCACCTAACACCTGACAAAGGGAGACAGCAAGAGTTCTATAATTCATGTTGAGCTATGCCTTTACAGAAGCATAAAAAGTCTTCTGGGGATTCTATTCTACTTCAAATACCTATCTGAAAGAGGAGGCAAAATGGGAGCCTCCGGGACTGAACTTAATTTCTTTTTTTTTTTTTCCTCTGTCTTAACCAGTCAATACAGTAGTGACATGACACCCAACTGCTATGTTTTCCAGGCAGGAAGTATAACTTTATTGGAGAATTTGGGGGAAGGAAGTCCATAGGCTACAGCACCACATCCACCTCTGTAAAGATCTTAAATCCACAGTGGCAAATCTAAATCCACAATGGCAAATTTGAAAAGTAATTTCTGCCCCATTAAAGGCACCCTTACAGCATGGTTGCTTGTACATTATCCTGTCCAAGGGAAAAGTCACTGCACCATCAGAAAAGAAAGGTTGAGCTGAAAGCCCCACAAAGCAGGCAAAGCAGATGCACAGCCCTGTTTCTATAGGAATGATCAGTAATAGCACTAGTCTAAATCAAGCTAACAACTTCTGACCACTGGAGTGAGGGTAAAGCATGTGATAAGGGCTAGTCCTGACGTTAACTGTCACAGTCAACATAAAAACAACCCTTCAGCATGTTACATGTATTTTCCTCTCATGAAGTTTACACACCCTTCTGCTTTCATCAGCTCTGATAATATGACCCCAGCTGGACACCAGAGCCACTGGATTGGTATCCCCTCTGCAAGTGGACAGGAGAGAGAAAATATAACAAAATGTTCACGGGTTGAGATACAGAGTAGGAGAGGTCACAACAGATTACCATATGGACGAAAGAGACTTGTCTTGGGGAAATTAATTTAATTTATTTCCAATGAACTTCAGAGCAGAATAATTACAAGTACAACAAATCTTTAAAACATCTTTTTCCATCACCACCTCCTTCCCAGGCCCTCCCTCTTCCACGCCTGCAGTGCAGGGAGACACAGACCGGCTATTAGGGTCAGGTCATCACAGATTGTTTCTGCCATTGCTCAGGGAGAGGAGTCCTTCCCCTGCTCCAGCCTGGGGTGCCTTCCATGGGACCTCTCCAGCATGAGTCCATCCCATGGACTGCTCCAGCATTCACAGTGCTCTCTCTTAAGGAGTGCACTCCCTGAGGCACAGCCTGCTCCAGTGTGGGCTCCATACAGTCACAAGTCCCACCAGCAATCCTGCTCCAGTGTGGGCTCCTCTCTCCGTGGGTCTGCAGGTCCCTGCCAGGACCCTGCTCCAGCACAGGCCTCCCAGGGGTCACAGCCTCCTCTCAGGCACCCTCCTGCTCCAGCGTGGGTCTCCTCCCAGGGCTGCAGGTGGATCTCTGCATCCCCAGGGACCTCCATGGGCTCAGGGGCACAGCTGCCTCACCATGGGCTGCACCCTGGGCTGCAGGGGAACCTCAGCTCCGGTGCCTGGAGCACCTCTGTCCCTCCTTCACTGACCTGGGTGTCTGCAGGGCGGCTCCTCTCACATATTCTCACTCTGCTCTTGTCTGGCTGCAAATAGACCTGCACAATAACTTTTTTTTCTCAAATCTGTTATCACAGAGCTGTCACCACCATTTCCAATTGGCTCAGCCTTGGCCAGTGGCACATCCATGCTGGAGCTGGCTGGGATTGGATCTGTGGGACATGGAGGATGCTTCTCGCAGCTCCTCACAGAAGCCACTCCTGTAGCCCCCCCCACAACCCTTCTCTACCAAAACTTAGCCGCACAAGCCCCTTACAACCTTGGTGTGTTAAAAGCTCGTGCTTTTTACCTCTGGGTTTGAAATGTACATAAATATTTTGGAGAAACCTTATACCCATCCAAAGAACATCTGCACAGTGTGGTTTCCTCCAGGAACACATTAGGGCACTGAAATTTTGTCTTTTCCCCAGTCAGATAAGCTCATACATGCTCAGCCATCAGAGTTCATCTAATCATCTCCTCCCCAAAACCTTCTTGCATTTCAGCTGTTACTCTCAACTCTTCTACCACAAGTTACCATCTTACCGGACTGAAGGAAAAGACCACCTATCATGTGCAGATTTCAGGATTCACTAACGCTGGAGAAGGACCTCTGACTCTTTCACAACCTTTCAGCACTCCAAAATATGGTACTGTGGAACCTCTATGTATCTGCATTACCCAGCATGAATCCTTGCTTTGTGCTCTCTCTATGCTCACTCGCAAGATTTATTATTCAAGCCTCAGTTACTGAGAGCAGACACACAAAATTGTTCCTCTGCAAGAGGTAAGCTATGTATCAGAGAACAACTCTGCCTGTATTTCATTACCTAGTACACAGGGAAGACTTAGCTAGGCTTCCTCATCTCTGAAACCTTTTCTGATCTTTCTGTGCTATCTATGTACATGTATCTTTATTTATTGACAATTGCTGTCAGATTTCAGCGGTTTAAATTTCTGCCTGTGAGTAGTAAGGTTCAATCATGCACTCTTGGCAAAATCCTGACCAATCACATAGAACTGGCTTCCTGGGCCATTAACTGTAAAAATAAAACATTAAGTACCTTTCAATTGCTCCAGTTGTGAGTAAAAACTAATCAAAGTATCTTTTGCTTTCTGATAATTTAAGTACATTTTAAGTAACAGGTCCTTTAGCTCACTGGCAAAAGTCTGCTTTTCTCAAAGGTGCCTGAATAGGCTAAGAAGACCAATACAGTTGCATTTTAAAAGTCTAAAAAACCGAAAAATCATATAGGATTGGCTAAACTTAGTCTTTCAAACATTTTTAACACTTCACCAGTTAAACAACAGGCATTTTTTTGTTTGACCACAGCTTCCCTTAATGAACTTTCTAAATAGAATAAGAAAAGAATGTGCTAAGATGTTATCAGTAACCTGTGAAATTCAGAGACAGAATTATGAAAATGGTTTCTTCCCACAAAAACATTTTTGTATTAAGTGAAAAAGGTATAAAATAAAACATCTGAACAGTCAAAAGTGGGAAGCATAAAGAAAAAGAAAAGAAATTTAAAATCTTCCTTGAAACCAACAAGAACCCCTCTTTCCCGCACTGAAAACTTTCTCCTGTCAACACAAAGCATCAAAGTATCTCCCTGGAGTTTTTCTGCAGGACTCTATTCCACTCATCGTACCAAATATGTATTTGGAGAGGATTCAATTGTTCAGTAAAGTAACAAAAATGCAGAGTGAAATTAAAATGTCAAGTAATTACGCTGAATTTAAACATTATATATACTATTTTTGCTCTCCCCCAGTATTTCACAGGTTAATTAATCCATTAGAAGAATCTCAGGTTTCTTTGCTCTAAAAGCCTTTTTCATTAACAAAACAATCTGCAGCTTTCCAAATTAGTTTTTAGTATTAGGTAGTTGTTTGTTTAAAAGAAAAAAAAAAAGACATTTTTGTTGGATATCGTTCAGTAAAGAAAAAGCAAGTAGCTTTTTTGCAAATATGGTTAGTCATATCAGTAACACAATCATAAACTGACCACCCTTTACTGGCACTATTTTTAAACTTTTGATGTATTAATCTATAAAAAAGACCTCAACACTGACTCGCCCTTAACACCTCAGTCCACTTTGGTTCCTGTGTTAGCAGCCCTGTTGTCACTGTCTGAGCACTTTACCAACCTTCATTAACCTCTCTAATGCTTTCTCTTCTTTAGGCAGGAGGGATATTGATAGGAAGTATCTTGAGCAAATATTAACACAGCTATAGGAGATACAGGTTTGCATCAAGGATTGACAAATAGCTGATCACAGATAAAGTCGTCTTAATGTTCTTGAAAGGTAAAGCATGACCACCAACCAAATACAAAAACCATATTCTTGCTATCAGGACCAGGTATGATCTCACCAAAAAAAAGTTAAAATGAAACAAAATCCAACCAAACAAAAAAACCCAAACCAAAAGCAACCAAATAAAAGAACCCAAACCCTACTAGTAAACCCTGAAACACGTTAAAAGCCACTTTTACTCAAATTGTTCCTTATTAAGTCAGACATGTATGAGGGTCCTGACCTGTTAAACAAACCAGAGATCACATAACAGCATGGGGTGAAAGAATACACTGGACAGCCTGGAGAGATGGAGAAGAACTGTCATTCATTCAACAAAGGCAAATGCAGGGTCCTGTACCTGGGGAAGAACCCAGGAACCAGCACAGGCTGGGGCTGACCTGCTGGGGAGCAGCTCTGCAGAGAAGGACCTGGGGGTCCTGGTGGACAACAAACTGTCCATGAGCCAGCAGTGTGTCCTCGTGGCCAAGAAGGCCAATGGTATCCTGGAGGCATTAGGAAGAGCATTCCCAGCAGGTTGAGGGAGGTGATCCTGCCCCTCTACTCAGCCCCTGGGAGGCCTCACCTGCAGTGCTGTGTCCAGTTCTGGGCTCCTCAGGACAAGAGAGACATGGAGCAGGGCCAGTGGAGGGTTGTGAAGGTGATCAGGGAGCTGGAGCACCTTTCTGTTGAGGAAAGGCTGAGGAAGCGGGGCCTGTTTACCCTGGAGAAGAGACCACAGAGAGGGAATCTTATCAATGTACGCAAACACCTTAAGGGCAAGTGTCAAGAGGATAGGGCCAGACTCACGACCAATGGCACGACAAGATGGAATGGGGATAAACTGAAATACAGGAATTTCCACCTGAGCATGAGAAAGAAGTTCTTTACTGTGAGGGTGACAGAGTACAGGAGCAGGTTGCCCAGAGAGGTTGGGGAGTCAAACCTACCTGGGGGCTATCCTGTGCCACCTGCTCTAGGTGAACCTGCTTTAGCAGGGGAATAGATGATCTTCAGAGATTCCTTCCAATCCCAACCATTCTGTCACTCTATGATACCTAGATGTCTTAAAAATACAGTCTTGAAAACCTCACACTCCCCTGAGAATCCTGAGTCCATTTTTTAAACTAGATTTTATTTAATTCCAGAACATGTGTAAAGTTGGCCTTGATTTCTGTTTGAAATACTTCTCTCGTTAAGCTAATAAGGACTTTCTGTACTTAACACCATGTATCTGATTCAGTCTTTCTGTTTCCCATCAGATAAAGGAGAATTTGAAGGTTTTGTGATTGCCCTTTGCTTCAGCATGATACTTATTCTGGTTTTTACACCTCTCACTTGTTCTCTAGTGCTTAAAAGGTAAGAACAGAACACTGGCTTAAGCTGTTAGGAGCACTCTCATTTTGCTTAGCTCCGAGTTTCATAGGACAGGGCCTTTTTTGTCATTAAAGTCAATGCAATTAAAAAACACACGACACAAAAGCCACCACAATCATTTCACAGTGGGAGCAATTACTAACCACTACAAGCAAGAAGAGTTTGCCAAAAATCTATAATCTTTAGCTTTTGATTCCATTATCTGATTAACTCCTGTCACAAACACTCTTAGAGCTAGGACCATTTCTGACAGTGGGAAATATGTTATATATATAGGTAAAGCAACCATTTGATTATTTTTATCTAAGACATTTCTTGCAAACACATTTGGATTTTAAATGTGTGAAGTATGCATATAAACACCAAATGAGAAGGAGTAGTAAATGAATGAGTAGGAACAGGAGAGAATAACGAGGGTGCCTGTAAGATCTGGAAGTGGTCCTCCTACTTTAAGAGAAATTGTTTTCTGCAATAATTAAGTACTCCCCCCCACATATTAATCTGAGGTACAATATCAGGGGCATACACTACCACAAAAAGAAAATGGCTTGCATAGCAATGAGTTCTAATATTCATTTTCTGACAAACTTAATTGCACGTAACCACTCATATTACAATTTGGTGTCTTAGAACACTACCCTCCCTTTTTCTCCTTCTCAAAAAGCACCAGCCCCAGAAGCTGAAAGCACAGCTGCTGAAGGACAGAGGGTACAACCTGTGGCTTGAAAGCCGCACCGCATGACATAGCCTGCTTTAGCCTAAGCTCCTGTCCTTGCCACTGGGAAACAGACACCACACTCCGCATTAAGCCTCCTGTGCTCTTAGCTTTTCAGATTGTACTTTCAGTTGCACTGGATCTGACACAGCAGTTCTGACAAGAACTTTGGAAACCTACACAGAAGTTTTGACCTCAAGCAAAATTCGTTGTGTTAAAGGTCACACTTCATTGTCTGGGTCCAGTAGGAAAGAATAGGGAAAAAAAACCCCACAAAACAGCTAGGCAGCACATGGGAGTCCAGTGCAACATTACAAAATAGTGCTTAAATTTGTAAAATTGTAGTAATATTGATCACTTTGAACTGAGATGAAGGGTCCTAGTGATGCCCTCATCTAAATTGCCTTCTTGATTTGTAAAAAACCACTCACCAGCCAGTGAAATATCCATCTTCACAGGATCAGCAAGGAGATCCAGTGACTTTACAGCCACAATCTTCACCTCAAACCACAGCCTCAGCAGAGGCAAAGTATCCTAAAGTTAATGAAGTCTAGATTTATTTTCCTAACTGAAAAACATTGAAGCCAACACTAAGGCAGAGTGATGGTCTACTTAAACCCTCAGTCTCTCCTACAGCTGTGTTGAGGTTCTTTTTATGAAGGTGAGATACTGTATGTAATAGCTCCCAAAAGGATCCAAACTCAATCAAAAGAGCAGGAGCTGTGCGGTCTCCTTAGAGCTTATTCCAGACCTCCAGTGCCATCACACATAGGCTGATTGCAGCAGTCTTGCACTTTGAGGGAAAGGAAACTTCTAAGTAGAAGCCCAGGAACAAGTACTCACTGAAACAAACTTCTTCCTATGCATCCCAAAGCCCTCAGGGAAGATACAGGTTTTGTGGAAATTATAATAAATTAGGATAAGGCAGTGATTAAATGCATAGAAAAGACATTACCAGCACTTTCATGGCTACTTTGTCATTAAACAAAGATGCTAATTATCATTAACTCAGCATTTCAGTGTAGACTACCAAGTATGGTCTTCAGCTTTTAATAAGCATTATGCTTAAAAGTCTCTGTAGAACACTTTTTTTTTGGTGGTCACAAAAATGCCAATATGTTATGTATGAACAGTAATTAATTTAAATGCGTAGGAAATGTTAGCCATTTAAGCTGAAAATAAATTTTAAATACTTCTTTACAGGCTGAAAATATCATACTGGCCTAGTATACCAAGCCCAAGAAACAGCAGTGCACTCCAAGATATGGCAAGTACTTTTCTGATGGCATGAAAAAATATGCAGGGGAGATCTTTCGTAAATCTATAATGCTGGTCATTTGTCCTTTCACACCTCACTCTAGAAAATGTCTAATATCAACAGCTGGGAAGCCAGAATAATATTCAAAATACAGGATGGGGATGGTTGTTATTTCGGTAGAGGCTATATACACTTTCATTAAAGGTCTCAGATTTTTAGAGTACATTATGGAGCATTTTAAAAGGCATAGTTCTTAAAAGAATTAGTCAAAGCTGAGTGGGGGTAGATGGAGCCTAAAGAGAGAAATTCTGTTTTTATATCCAGTCAGTTTTCACCAAGTCAAACTGAATATTAAGTACAAGTTACTCAAAATACAAAGTAATGAATTGTAGCCTAATTCCAGAGAAGTTTCAGGACAGAGACTGTCACATGGTGTTTTCTGAAGTCTGCTCCTCACTCCTCAGTCCCTGCTTGCCTCCGAAGCAATCCAGGGTCTCTGGCTGGCAGCTGGTAGTTGTCTGAGGAGCACCTGCTGCTCAACAGGCACCAGGGATCAGCAGCTTGCCCACAGCTCTCCTACATGCCTTGATAAGTATATCTGAATTTCAACACTAGAGAAATGGGGAAATAATCTGTTAGAAGAAAATCAACTGTTAGAAGCAGCTGCTGGAGACCACACTATCCACTTTTGCTTATTAGTGGACTTACTTTTATCTTCCCCTTCTTGCCTTCCCCCTTTTAATCAGATTTCTGCTGCCCGTCTGGTGACATCTGATTCTGAAAGTTCTCCTTTTAGAACACCTAAGTTTATCTCTTAAGTCTCAGACAACCTACCATAGTGTTTTTGGAGCAGGAACTAACACTGCTTTGTTTTCTACATCTCTTTTCCTGGAAGACCTGAACTTAATTTGGCACTTGTAGGTCTAGCAGTTTCTTTTGTGAACTTTAACAAGCAGAGTTGTATCCAGTCAAATTTCAGGCATTGGCCAGTAGGTATCTACAAGACAGACACTGGCCAAAACTGGGATACAGAGCAAAGTAATCAGAAACAAAATTTCAGAAGACCCTGACAGTCTGTTCATTATCAAAAGTTTTGCTGAATATCGACATTGCTTCCTGCGATAGAGCAAGTATGGATTTTCATATTCCAGATCATGACTTCCTTGCTTGCTTGCTTTCTTCCACCTAAATGTAAATAAAGAAATGACAAGTTCCGAGCTAGTATCAGGCAGTCATTTTGCAACGAAGAATTGCAAGTGAAATACACTGAGGCTGCGTGCTACAGAAAGGACAAATAGGTTCTATGAACAACAGTTCCGGTTTGACATAAAACGTTTAAAAGCAAAATATATGAATTTAAAAGGCCTTGAACTTTTCCTGCAGAGGCAAAGAAATTGTCAAAGGAAATGAAGTCTGTATTAACCCGGCCTGGTAGAAAATACTCTAATGTTGATAATATTTTACTCACAGAAATACCAGATATCAGGTAATGGTTTGGGAGAAAGCAGAAAAAGCAGTATGTCAGGAGACAGTACAATAGACATGTTACCAGATATATTATCTAGAAGTAATTTGGTATTCTGAGCACTTAATGAACTGTGGAGAAATGCATTCCCCAAACAGGCAGTGCAAAACAGAGGGAGGGAGCAAACCTTGATATATTGGGTATGTTTATTGGAGTTATGGTTGTTTCAAGACTGAGCCGTATCAATTTAGCTGGGCAAT
The DNA here is from genome assembly GCA_013397895.1 of Origma solitaria. Taxonomy (NCBI): domain Eukaryota; kingdom Metazoa; phylum Chordata; class Aves; order Passeriformes; family Acanthizidae; genus Origma; species Origma solitaria. The sequence goes on along the minus strand of VZRL01006193.1, from coordinate 863,077 downwards.
GTAGCAACTGTTGACAAAAACCCAAATATAGGCCAGATCGGTGGTAAGATGACTTGTTCTCCAGAAAGAGGATAATTTAACAAAATGCAGGTCAATGATACATCCCATGGTACAGAGTAGCAGGAGGAACTGGAGACACCCTCATTACAGAGACCATGAGCTATGGAGAAGTAAAATGTTAGTCAGTAACCCAATCAGTCTCCTGTTCTTCACGTACAGGCAAGATTCTTCAAAGATGTTTCTTCTTCTTCACCTGTTAGTGCCTCTTTCAGACAAAATCACAGAATATGTTGTTTGGAAAAGAACTCCATGAGCATCAAATCTAATCACCAACCAGCACTGCTAGTGTTCACCACTAATCCATGTTCCCAGGTGACACAATGTAGACTTTTTCTGAACACTTTCAGGGATGGTGAATCCACCACTTGCCTGGACAGCCTGACCCCCCTTTTAGAGAAGAAATCCTAATATCCAATCTAAACCTTCCCTGGTGCAACTTGAGGCCATTTCCTCTCATCCTATCATGTGTTACCTGGGAAAAAAGACCAACTCCCACCCAGTCACAGCCTCCTCTAAGGCAGCTGTACAGAGTGATTAGGTCTCTGCTGAGCCTCCTTTTCTGCAGGCTAAACACCCCCAGCTCCATCAGCTGCTCCTCACAGGACTTGTGCTCCAGACCCTTCTCTGGACATGCTTCAGCCCCAAAATGACCTTCCTGTAGTCAAGAGCCCAAAACTGAACACAGGATTTGAGGTGTGGCCTCACCAGGCCAAGTACAGGGGACAATCCCTGCCCTGGTCCTGCTGGCCACACCATGGCTGANGCCACTCTGCCCCAGCCTGTGGCACTGCCTGGGGCTGTTGTGACCCCAGGGCAGGACCAGCCCTGGGCCTTGTTGAACCTCACCCCATTGGCCTCAGCCCCTGATCCAGCCTGCCCAGATCCCTCTGCAGAGCCTTCCTGCCCTGCAGCAGATCAGCACTCCCATCCAGTTTGGTGTCACCTGCAGACTGACTGAGGTGCACTCGATCCCCTCATTCGGATCACTGATAAAGGCATTAAACAGGACTGGCTGCAGTGCTGAGCCCTGGGGAGCAGCACTGGTGACTGATCACCAGCTGCATGCAGCTCCACTCACCACCATTCTGGGCCCAGCCATACAGGCAATTTTTAACCCATGTACAGTGCACCTCTCCAAACCAGTAGCGGCCTGTTTATTCAGGAGAATTCTGTGGGAAATGGTATCACAGGCTTTACTAAAGTCCAGACAGAAATAAAACCCAAATATTTTAGGTTTGGTAGCTGTGGAATTTGGGCTGCTCTCCATAAAAAATATGGTAATGCAGGTACATATCACACAGGTCTTTATTCAAAACAAGGCAGAAGTTAACCCTGCAGTGGTGTCTACTCATCCCATTACAAGAGAAAAACAGCTACATTTTATGCGGTATTGCTGAGATTTCAAAGAACGGCATTCTCGTTTCCCAGTCAGATCACAAATTGTGAGAAGAAAGAAAATAAAAGACAGTACACATTTACTTATTTCTTGAATAAGAACCATAATAGTGTAAGCAAATTCAGAGCAAGTGGGGAAGGGAAATAGGAAGGGAAAAACAGCTACACCAGCCTGCTCAAAATTCTAAAAAATTATGGTAAATGTGGGCAAACCCAGAATAATGTGAGTGGAAAATAAGGAAGCTTGCTGTTACCAAGTGTTCTTCTATTAACCATCCAGAATTTGCAAAAAACTTGTTACCCCAGGTATACCTAGATCACTACATGGCATTAAGTTTGAAAACAAACTGTTTGTAGCAGCTGACAGCTTAATCTTGTCTGGCTGCTGCTCAAGCTGCTGGTTTTTTATAGAAACGTACTTGTTAAATTTTTTGAAGGCTGTTGTTCTCAGAACAGCACATCATGAGCCTTATATTTTATCATCACTACTTTTGGTCCTAAGTACACATAAAAGCAAGAAAAACTTTGCTTAAATACTATGGGACAGGAGAAGATGGTCCTCTAAACTAGGGAAATAAGTATTTTCATTCGTATTTCTAAAACCAAAGATGATATTAAATTGAATAATTAGCATTTTTTTTTTCCTTGCTTTGTCTCACAGAGTAATTGGAAACCTGTTTCAAGGTCACTGCTTCAGGCCCTGTCAGACAATGATACCACCAACCTTTTTGTCATAGAGCAGGAGTCAAAGGCTCCTCTGACACTAGAACTCTTCACAGATAGTGGAGAAGACAGCAAGCACGACACTTGCAGGTCAGAGAAACGTATCAATAACACAGATATAAGCCTGATACATGAAGAAATCCCTGCAGAAGCAATTATGAGTGAAGAAGACATCACTTCCATTGAAGTACCACTCCTGAGTGACTACACCAGCATGGAGTTCAGCCAGAAATCCCTGATGGGTCTGACAGTGAGCATGCCTGAAAGAGCTGCACATCCTCATCTGGAGATGGAACTAAGCAGTAAGCCAGCACAAACTGTGCATAAGCTTCTCTTTGCTTCCCAGGATTACCTCAAACAAAGCCAGGTAGTACTTTTGCCATCTGGACCAACTTTCATGGGACAAGTCAATTAAAACTGAAGTATCTTCATAATTTTCCTTACCATAAAATGAATTTTTTTGGTGGAGCCACTAGGACCATATAGGACAGTGAACTTGTGACAATATTTATCTCCACTACAGTAAGATTCCTTGGTGACATAGATCGATTATATAATTAGATTAGCTATTTCAACACAGTCATTCTGTGGAAAGTCCTACCATCTTCACACAGGCAAAACTTTCAGAGAATTATATGAGAAATCTTTCAGTAAGGTGCTTCTTGCTTGGTATTTTGTTCCAGGGTACTCAGAAGCCATTGAAGGCTTCCAGTCTAAGCACAATGTCATTGTAGATATCAGGACAATTCTCTACTCACTATGACAAGCTTAAGATCTCATTTACAGATCTCATAAGTTCTTCAGCAAAAAAATATCAGCAGAAGTATCTGCCACTCCAAAGAATCTCTCCAGCTGGTCAAAGCTGGCCAAAGAAATCAGTGCAAATCTTTGAAATTAGGAATCGAAAATTATGTATATTGATCTATGTAAAACACTATTAAGTGCTTTACATCCTAGAGCTTTACAGCTTCAGTCATTGTAGATAAATAGTCCTGTGTAAGTGATGAAGATAGTAAGTTTCATTAACAGTATTGGAGTTGTTACTTGCATCAAATTAAGGCTATTTCCCCTGCAATTACCTCCATATTCAGAAAGATCTATCCATGTTTTGTAATGAGATGTAGCTGCAGATATGTTTTCACACTGCCTGCAATGACAATAACTGCTAAACAGACTTCAGGAGCTGAATGGATAGCCCAGTCACCCATCACTCCAAAGGCTGCATGGAAGAGGAGCCACTGGAATACCAGGGATAACAGGCTGTTCCTCAATATGCTGTCTATGGACTCCATCATGTATCTCCACAATGCAGGGTGTCTGAAGTATTTTCTGGCTTTCAAGAGCTTCTCAGTCATGAACTCTGCAGGCATTAATGGTCTGTGCTTATTGTAGAAAACCCAGTTTATTGTTTTCTCGAGTTTTAGGAGCATTTTAATAAAACTGCTTTGTGGAGAAAGAAATTGATCAGCTGTACTGCAAGCACCAGAGGATCCATAGATGGACATTTTTAAAAGTCTCTCATTAAAATGGAAAGACAATTCACATTCACACAAATATTTCCTCTCATAGTAGGCATTATGAGTTATAGAACAGCCATGCTTGCAAAAACTCATAGAAATCCCATATCACCTACTTCACTGATTTAGTGAGAACCCACAACAAAACCAGGTTTATTCACTTTGCTTATTTATATTCACTCTCTCTTTATCTACATCTCTCTATATCTGTTAAGACTGGCAGCAGCAAATCTGTATTTCACTGTGGGATATGCAATGGTTTTTTTTCTTAGCACCTAAAATACATTGCTCTCCCACAAATCAATGTGCACTCATGATTGTTAGATCTCGTAATTAAAACAAAGGGTAAGAGGAACACTCCACAGGGACCGCACAAGTTTGGAGAGTCTTTTAAATATCTTCCTCCTTTATTTAAAATCTCATGACTTCACCTGATTTGAATTTAAGAGAATGCAAATGATGCTGCTATTAGTGGAACTATTGTTACTTGCAATATCTTGTAGTTGTGTTGAAATGAAAAGCTGTCACAGACAATGAAGTCTTGATATATAATCATTATCAAGTAGTCATAATTTGTCCATTTCCAAAATATACAAATTATCCATGCTCCTTACTTACAGTATTTCTTGCATTTCTGGTCAGAGAAACTTATTTTACTGGTGCAATTGGTACCTTTGATAGCTTTACTCATACCTGTAAACATCAAATTCTTTTCTTTCTCTGAACCTACCAAACCAATAGGTACTATTCTGTAATGTATAAAGTAAGTAGAACCAAACCAGAGGCTTGCAAGCATTTTCAGTATATGAAGCAGCCTTGATACACGAAACTCAATAGACAGCTTGGGCTTTTAACCTGGTGGTTATTAACTCCACTACACTAGCCATTGTCTGACATCTTACTAAAGAAAATTCATATGCCAGGACAGGAGAATTGTCCTAGAAGCACCCATGGATATTAAACACAAGGGATAGATGTATTCTACTTTCAGTTGTAAAGCTTACAATATATATAATTCTTAATTGATCTCATTAGAGCAATTATTATACAATGGTTGTAAACAGTACATTTGGGAGAATAAGAGATACATGAAAAATCCTGGTATGAAGATTAAACTAAAGACTCATCCCATCATGATATATCCTTTGAAAGCAAAGAAAAAGACTTCATGTGGAGAGAAATAGAAGAGTACACTTGCTAAACGGTTTCATGCAGTCAAAAAGGAGGCTGAGTTGGAAAAATGTCCTTACTCAGGGACACAGGATTAGGAGACACTGTGCTCAGGTCTTCAGATTAGGGAAAAATGGATTTCTGTGGTTTGTTTTTTTGCTTGACTCTTCTGTGGGGATTTTTAGTTCAGTTGGAAGGGTTCTACAACAATAATCTGGTTGTTCTGCCTGACCTCGTCAGGCATTTAATAAAGATATGTGCATATACTGGTGTATAGTGACTGCAGAATCCTTCCTCTACTAATAAACTGTAAGACAGTTCATTCCATGTGCTATAGTACTGTTCAAGTGGTTTCTGTAGTGTTCTAAGATCCAATATTCTTAGCTTCAATACATGTTATGTTGAGTGAAATTGCAGATATGAAGGCTCAGGACCATAAAAGACGATGTATTTTATAATGAAATTTTTGCTTTTTTTTCCCAGTCAGCATAGCTCTGGGTGATTACTGTTAGCATTAGTAAGAATTTAGACACAGTAAAAGCTTAGACAGCTGTACGCCTGGATAGTGCATAGCAATTTATATCATGGGATATTATACTGCAAGGTTACAATGCTTTAGCATTCTATTTTTACAGAGAAAGTAAAATAATACTCAGTCTGTATTAGAGCAAAAAGCTAGGTTAGTACACACTTCTTTTTTCTGCTATCCAGAGAAGATGTCTTCTCTTGCAAGGACATGAAGACTTTAAAAAAAATTATTATTATTATTATTTTTAATTTTTGGTTTTAGTACCTGAAGTCAGGCTATGATGGTACAGTAGTTAGCACTGAAAATTACTAAGCACTGAAAATTACCAGAAAATATCCAGAAAATTTGTCAGAGATAAAACAGACAAGTACTCATTCTGGAACAGGAGATTACAGCAACCACAATATTATAGAAGATTTTTTTACTCTGCATTAGTTAACAAATGAGTAATAATGTCTACCAAATATCGACAAATTCCCCAAGAATCTAAGCCTTGGAGGTACTGTGACAACCCTTAAAGCTACTTTTGTGGCACAATAGTATCTGCACTCAAGCAGAGTCCTCTGGAAAGCAGAGAGCACAGGAGCATCCTGTCAACTAAAGTCAACGGCAGTTACTGCTACAAAAAGAGTAAAATAATGAAGCACATCATGAAAGACCGCTAGTTACAGAAGATACTCATCTTGCAGCTCTTGACCCTGTGCCACAGGCTCTTGGTCTGCCTGTTTCTCTCCCTTGATGGCACTGCTCTCTTGTATGTCTGCTGCGTGAATGATGTTAACTCTGTCCTGGTACCGTGTTGATGCAATCTGTATGAACCTGGGTAATAAAACTTGTGACAGCTTACACCACTCACTTCTGAGCGCTGTTTATAGTAGACTTCTGCTAAGAAAAATCACTCCATGCCAGTGGTGGTGGGATGGAAATAATGTTATCTTCATACCTATTTCACTTCTGCAGCACGCGCACCAGCTTGATTAATAAAACTGAAAACAACCTGCTGCGCTAGAAATGGTCATTCCCACTGCCCATCTTCAGAGATCCCTCCAGTGCTTCACAGAATCCCAGGATCATTGAGGCAAGACCTTTAGGATTGAGTACAACTGCAAACCTAACGCTGCCAAGACCACTACTAAACCATGTCCTTAAGTGCCTCCAGGGCTGGTGACTTAACCTGTTCTCTGGGCAGCCTGTTCCAAGGCTTGACAACTCTTCCTGTGAAGAAATGTTTCCAAATACTCAATCTAAACCTCCCCTGGTGCAACTTGGGGCCCTTTTCTCTGATCCTGTCGCTTGTTACCTGTGAGAATATACAGGCTCTCACCTCACTGCAACCTCCTTTTGGGCAGTTGTAGAGAGGGATAGGATCCTTTCCCTGAGCCTCCTTCTCTGCAGGCTAAATGTGCCCAGCTTCCTCAGCCATTCCTTGTATGACCTCTGCTCTAACTTCCTTCCACAAAGCCTTCCGCAGGCAAACTGGTGGGTTTACTACTTTACAGAAATAAACTCACCAAGAAAATAATCTGGATTTGTTGAAGTGGTAGGCACAAGAAGGACAAAGAAAAATCTTGAAGAATGACAGGCAAAGCTACAGCCAGCACTAACAAGGAAACAGAGATTAAATAGGCTCAGGTCCTTACTGGAGACACTGGAATCTTGGCAAGCTGGAGGGTAGTAAACATGCTACTTTACCAGAAAAATTACAGGCTGCAGACAGATTTTCAGAGATTTGCTGGCACAAAAGTGAATGACAAAACAGTAAAGCTCTTACGGGTATTCTCTGGCCTTTCCCAAGTGGTAATTTGGGGCTAGGCCCAGAGAGTGGTGGTGAATGGAGCCACACTCAGTTGATCAGTCACTAGCAGTGTCCCCAGGGACCAATGTGAGACCCAGTCCTGATCGTCACCTTTTCTGATGATCTGGATGAGGGGATTGAGTCCACCATCTACAAATTAGCAGAAGACATCAAGCTGGGTGCTAGTGTCAATCTGTTGGAGGGTAGGAGGGCTCTGCAGAGGGACCTGCACAGGCTGGGTAGATGGGCCAAAGCCAATGATCAAGGTTTAACAAGACCAAGTGCCGAGGCCTGCACTTTGGCCACAGCAATCCCCTGCAGTGCCACAGGCTGGGGACACAGTGGCTGGACAGTGGCCAGGCAGAGGGGGACCAGGGGGTACCGACTGACAGCAGACTGAGCGTGAGCCAGGCTGTGCCCAGGGGGCCATGAAGGCTAATGGTGTCCTGGTCTGGATCAGCAATAGTGTGGCCAGCAGGGTCAGGGAAGTCATTCTTCCTCTGTACTCAGCACTGGTCAGGCTGCACCATGAGTGCTGTGTCCAGTTCTGGGCCCCTCAATTCAGGGAAGACATTGAGAGGCTTTGAAGCATGTCAAGAGAAGGGCAACAAGGCTGGTGAAGGGGCTAGAACGCAAGTCATATCTGGAGTAACTGAGGCAGCTGCGGGTGTTCATCCTGGAGAAGAGGAGGCTGAGGGGAGATCTTTTCACTCTCTACAACTGCCTGACAGGAGGCTGTGGCCAGACAGGGGTTGGACTCTTCTCCCAGGCAACCAGGACAAGAGCCCAAAGTCTTAAGCTGCACCAGGGGAAGTTTAGGCCGGACATTAGAAAAAAATTCTTTCAGAAAGAGTGATTGGGCTGTCCAGGGAGGTGGTGGAATCACTGTCCCTGGAGGTGTTTAAAAAAATAGTGGATGTGGCAATTAATGATATGGTTTAGTTGATAAGGTGCTGTTATGTCACAGGTTGCAGTGGATGATTTCCAAGGCCTTTTCCAACCTACTTGATTCTGTGATTCTGCAATTGCTACCATTAAACTTTGCTGTTAGTGCTGTTAGTGTACCTTAAAGCCAAAGTACTCAGCAATTGGCAACCATCACCTTTCTTGTGAGTTGCAATGAAATAACCATTCTGGCCTTCATTTCATGTGTGAGGCCATTGGGTATCATCAGAATAAGGATCCATAAGACCCAATAATGTCCTTTTGGCAAAAGACCTGAGATTGTGTGTTCCATATCTGGTTGTTAGGAGGGTTATGCAGTCTTGAAATTAACTTGGCCTCTATGACTTCTGTGTGTTATTTTCAAGTGCTACATGCTCACTTTTGGAAATGAAGTTACACGTGTTTCTGCAACTTTTAATTATCATAGCTGTGTCAAAGAAGCTGTAATTGCCAATGCCCACACAACATACACAGATGAGCGATTTTTCTAGGCAAAGACTCAGTTGTAGCTTTTCAACACAACACGGATCAGTACCTCATAGTTTAAAAAGAAATAGTCCATAATCACATTGAAGTTCTAATTGGTTATGCTGGGTCATATGAATGTTCTTCCAATGCTGTAAAGTATTTGGGAAAAAGTTAAGATAAAATTCACATTGAATGCACAGCCTCAATGAAAATTAACATTACTATTAAGGATCCCACTAGGAAAAAAATACAAATACTTCTACTAATAACATAAGAGGTTTTGTGGATGCTGAGAAAATCCCTAGCTCCAAAACCAGTTAAAATAGTCCAGCAGCATGTGGTTTTATTCACTTTGTTTCAATGTTCATTGGACCTTCATCAGAAGACCCTCTGGATTTCACATAGATAAGTAAGAAAAACAAAGGTGTGGCAGTATACTTGAAATCACCCTATCTTGGCTGAATCTCCATTGGAATTCTTGAGGAGACTGCAATCCCAGAGTGTTGTGTGTGTACTCATAAATCCTTTACACAATTGCTTTGAGACCTTTTGTTCTAAGAATATTTCTTACTCTGACATTTTTTGAGTGTCAGGGTTTCTCCTCTCTGTTTCCAGATTTGTCTATTTGAAGATGCAGGGTTGCAGTGAACTTTAAGTATTGAATACACAAAATATTTTATTGACAAATAGTCAGTCTGTTTTGTTTTTCATAATGTGTGTGACTCATTTTCTGCTCTCCAGACCTGAGGAAAAGGTGTGCTGATCCTAGCACACAGAGAAGTAACACTGGAGACCCAGTCACAAGCATAAAAGAATATTTTTTCAGCTTCTAAGGACAGTTATGTTTTGGGTTTGTTTTTTGTTGGGTTTTGGTTTTTTTGGTGGGTTGCTTGTTTTCTGGTTTTTGGGTTTTTTTGTTTGTTTGTTTGTTTTGGGGGTTGTTTTTTGTTGTTTTGTGGTTTTTTGTTGTTTTGGGGGGGTTGTTTGTTTGGGGGGGGTGTTTGTTTTTTGGGTTTTGGGTTTTTTTTAAATTAATAATCCTGGTTAGTTATTTGAAAGCTTCAGGGAGTAAAAAGAATGGCTTGGATGCAGAAAACAAGTGACTAATAGAGCTCTGAGCACCAGGAAGAAAAGGAAAGACCCACTGGTTATTTCTCCTTCCACTCCTACACTTGCATTGTCTGTCCTTCCAGCAGCCCCCATATGTCTTGGAAATGGAACCTGCCACACTGCCCAGGTGGCCCCGTTTTATACACTGGCATCATGATACTCTGCCTACTGCCATGTTATAGAATCCAAGCTTACAGTTCCCACCCCTTTTCTTCACTGGCAAAACTCTCATTGCAGTCATGAACTGCACTCCAGTAAGGACTATAAAGCTCTGATTTACTTCATATTCTCTTTTATTTATATTAAATAGAAGTACCTTCCTGCTGTCTGGCATTCTAATTTACCTCCCCCCCTCCAAAAGAAACAGTTCAAACAAATACATTTCATCAGTCAATTAAGTGCACGTTTTTAAATGCAAACCTCCAACACACATCAGCCTTAGTCCCTGAGTGTTGGTCCAAGCCACCAAGCAATGAACTGAGCATAATATCAAAGTCAAAACAAACCTATTTCAGATATGACTAAAAAGATCCTGCCACCTGTATATGGAGTATCTCCTATTAACATGCAAGTAGGTACATCACATTCCAGTGCATTTTAGCAGATTACTATACCATTAGAGTACAAAATTAGCAGTGGTAGAGTACTAAAAAGAGCGGTGGCTTTGCAGTAGGCCTGTAACAAAACCCATAGCATGCTCAATGTCTGAATATGCAGTATTTCAAACACTGCCTGAAATCTTACTGCGATAGCTCAGGAGGGGCTGCCCCAGCACTGAGTTTTATGCTGCAGTGCAGCACAGCCTAACTTCCAGAAGATGCTCGTCCTACACCAGCTATCACACTTGTACTTGCTGGAACTCCAGGACTGATTCTGGCTTAAATATTTTTGTTTCTCCACTGTAATTCCCTCAACAAGCTTTCAGGGGCTTGACATTTCTTGGGAAAGCTCTCTTTTGGGTCACACAACTGGCCTGTGTTCTCAGCAATAAGGGCAACGCTTTCCAAAACAAACCCAAGACTGTGATCTGGAAAGTCTTGTTAAGTGATACACAGAACCATATTTAAAAAGGAGGACTTCTGGCCATTGATTCAAAGTATTGTGTTTGAAATGGTATCTTTTCAACAGTAACACAGTGATCCAAAAGCAAGAGTACCAGGAGCTTTCTGGAAAGCTCGTGTTAAAGGTTATAAATTCAGAGTAGTAAATTTGTTTTTGTATAAGCACTAAATCAGCATCCTGACTAAGCACCCACCCAACAACAGGGCCTCATTCCAAACTACTTTAATTCTTCTGTCTCACTTTACAACCATTACAGTCATTAATCCTTAATGATTTACACATCTGGTCTTCCAATCCATCTCAAAGATACCTCAATTCATAGTTCACAGCACACAAGTTCACACGTTCATAATACAAAAGGGAATGTGGAGGCTGAACTATACACAGTACTCATCCTCTCTCCTCAAACCCAAAACCCCTCCTCCACCCAAATTGTCACAGCTTCCAAGGAGCTAAGCACCAAGCAGCAGCAAGTTTACATGGCATAAATAATCATCATACCCAGAGACGTTTAATCACAAATCTTAGGCATTTTATATCTCGAGGGTCTGCCTGTAAGTCAGAAGATGAATCAACAGTGGTACCAGCAGGCTCAGACCTCTTTGTAACAGGGGACAGATCAGGAATGAGGCTTGACTGCTTTTATGCAGCTCTTGAGAACCATGATCTGGAAGACTGGCACAGCTTCTAAAATAATAATTTTGCCTTTATGGTCTTTATAGATCTCTATTCATTTCTCTTGATAAAGAACCTAAAAGCAAAACTTGCTAATCTTAGAGGCAGCAGATGACAGAAGCCACGAAACATGATCACTTCAAAAGGGATATACTACTCTCTCCATTTGCAGTTATAAGCTGCTATTGGAATAGAGTTACAGATCTGACAGAAGAAAACATAGTTGAAAAAGTAGTAGGATTTATATGTTTTATTATCACCTACTGAATTACTACAGTTCTTAAACTATAAATTTCCCAAGGTAAAAATGATCAAAAGGAAGCTGATTTACTAGAGTGAATTAACTTACGCAATAGTTGGCTACCATCTTTCATTTAGCCAGAAAAGCACCGTAAATGTCCATTTCTAATGCATTCAGTGCAATGCAATGATGCAGGTCTAACACTTTCTTCCATTCTGAAGTGTACTTTAAGTTAATTAATTCAGCATTGATACACTTTGGTTGAACATAGTAGAGTACTCCAAGTTCTGATATAAAATTAGAAGAGTGGAGAACAGAGTATTACAGTGACTTACTGTGTGTCCCACATTATCTGAGAAATGGCCCTATAAAGCAGCCTCCAGCTCCCCCAAGCTCACACCATAACAAATAGCTGTCATCTAGTGCATTCTCTTTGGAACCAAACATAACAAACCAAACACACCACAATTCTGAAGATCTTAGTGAACCACAGGATCTCCTTGCTGATACAAATTAAATTTGGATAGACCAGTTAACACTTTTACAATTAGCGTGAGTACCCAGTCACCATCTTACATGGAGGCTGGCCCCTCTTCCTCTACAATACATGTTTTTGAGCCATTGCAAAGTCATCTCAATGTGTTTCTCAGATGTTTTTCCCTGCTTTCACAGAGAGAAACAGCATGGTGAAATGGAGTTAGCCATACCACAGATGTGGTGACTAAATCGGTGGGATGTAAACCAGCCACAAGTCTCTCAGTACAGACATGACCGATCTCAAAAATTGCCAAGATCAGATCACTAGTGAGCAAGTTAAAGTCTGTTGAGAAACTCATCTCAAACTTTTGCTCCTTAATCATTGCTATTTAGACTCTTACACGCTATACAAAGCAATTGAGAAGCTTAGGGATTGAAAAATAAATTTTAATATGAAAATATCCACAGCAATCCATAGGCACCTGTTAATGTCAGAAACTCCGCTTGAACTCCTGATCCTACTTTCATGCAGTCTTCTATACAGTCATGTTTACCAATTTACTGTTTGAAAGTGAGACACTCTCTGGTGCAACTACGGTAGTTTCCTCTGCAGAAGAAAATCCCCTACTCAGGGAATTCAGAAGGCTCTTCTGTAACTAAACAGTGATGATATACTCAATTACTTAACCCATTATCACCTTTCCTCTAACACTCTCGTCAGTATCAGTGCAACAGACTACTATTAGTTCCAAAGCACTTGACGCTGGGGCAGATGAAGTCTAAGAAAAAAAGGGGAAAAAAACCCCAAACAGAATTATATAGTCATTTGTTGTATCTCATCTAAATGTAGTGGAAGTGAGTTTATGACACCATTAAAACTTTGGGACATGGTTTATTTAGGAAAATAACAACAATGTAATAGCATTTAACATTTCTTTACAGGTACCATTTTCATTGTTGCTTCATAAATACAAAAATATACTTTACCAACATAGCACAAGTTTGGTTACCTGTTAATTAAACTTAGAATACCTACTATTAACAGAAATATCAAACTTAGAAAAGGAAAATAGTGGTTTTACTGCTGTGGTGCTTAGGTTCCTCAGGTGTATCTGAACCTAGATTGATAGGTGCAATTTGGGTGTAACGAATCAGACACAGATCCCATATCAGTGGGGAAAATACCAGAAAGGCCCCACTGATAGCTTATATAATCTGTGAATGTTAAATTTCTCTCTTGATCTTTCTGGGCTAAATCAGTCATTCCTTTGATTGTTATGTAAACGATGGCTTTTCAAAGTAGCAATTTCAAAGTGGCCCATGATTTACTCATCCATGCAGCAGCAGTTCTAAATCTTTGCACTAGGGAAAGAGTAGAGCAACAACTTCTCCTAAGCCAATTAACTGGCAGCCTCATTAAGGATATCAAGAACTGCATGATAGGGAGATAAAACTATTCTTTTACCATTGCTGATAAGTCTTTCAGGCCAAAAAAGACACTTAGAGACTTTTCAATGGAGAAAGAATAATTTCATGAACACTTAGAACACACTTTGTACACCAAAAATTTCTAATCTCACATCAAATGTGGCACTAGAGAAACATTAAAAAGTAACAATTTTTTTTTTTTTAAAGTGTAAGATGAAACCTTCCAGAATAGTATAAAGAGTTAAAAACCTCATTTTTGCTGTCCAGGTTCTCCTGTATTAAGCTAAACAATCTTAAAATTGACTGTGAAAACAATAAAAAAAATTGCCCTCTTGGACAGCAAGAGTTCACATGTTCAGAAAACATTCAAAACTGAAGTTGGTAGATAGCTTTTCAACTGTAGTATTTACTTTATACAGAACTGAAGCGTTAACAGCTGGATCTCCTCAAACTAGTGGGTAAGTAGCTGCCTCCACATATTGACAAGTTTATTAGGCTGTGTTACATTGAAGAGAATATAAAAGAAACCCTTGTGTTAACGTGCTCACATCCCGCAACAGGACTTACGTACAAATGAGGCAGTCTTGAAACAGAAATAAATACCACATGCAATGACATTTTTTAAAAGCGTAAAATTAAACAGATGGAAGTGTGATTCTCTTATGTTAAAAAAAAAACCTTTTGTACAGTGCTTGTAGTTTTCAATAGAATTTTAATTACACTTTTCAACATATAAAAATAAAGCTAAAATACAAGGTGAAAATTTCTGTTAATGTATTAGCAAACAAAATTAAATTTTAGATTCTCTTTTGTAGTAGTCGATAATAAAGATGGAGTCGGCGAGACGAAGGGCTAGCGGGAGGGAGTTCTCCTCCAGGCTCCCATTTATTATGGGTACAGGGTTTGGTGTTCGGCAAGGGGAGCGGGAGGAGAAAATGTGCTCTCTGAGGCCCCTGCGCACTGGCTTTTAAGGGGGAAGGGTCAACCAATGAGGAGAAAGGGAGTAGGTGGGGATACGCGCAGAGAACCAATCGATACATAACAGGGAGGGATACAATTCAAACCAACCAATCATATACATAACAGAACAGAAGGGTCTGGAGGAGAGGGCGGAGTCAGGGTCCTGGGCATGCCTTTCGCAATCCCAGGGTGGAGTCAATGAGGGTAGCGGCAGAGCGTCCGCCCAGGGGGCGGAGGTAGCACAGGGCTGACCCTCCACACTCTTTAGGCTCTAACATTTAATGATATCTACATATATTCAACTCTCCACACTCATCTCCGGTGAGAAAACTACATCTCTCTGAACTAAGTGTCTACTGACTGACATGATTTTAGTCATTTACAGCTTTCAGCATTTATGCCACGAAGTCAAATTTTCACTTTTAAAATTATGATAACACCAAAGGCAATAATTGATTGCCATAAAATGGAAAGTACCACTAAGTGGTATATGCCCCAGATAATGATTCACAATTCATATCTTTAAGACTGTTTTACCATTATAATGCTGTTATCACACTAACATTTACAAAAGTCAGGATTATTTTGTTTGGATTTTTTTTTCCCTGTAACAATACATGAGCTCTAATCTTGTTTCATTACAAAAGGACAGTGATGCAGAGATGCTTCAGACCTAAAAGTAGACAATACACATACCACTGTGGCGTTTCTGTTTGCGATGGTCACACACATGAATGAAAAAATAACTAAATAAGGACAGGTAATACATACACAATAACTTGTAACATACAAAGCAGGCTTTACTTATTATCTCTTTTTCAGACCAAAAGAAAATCACAGAATTCCCTTATCTAGTAACTATTACAAGATAGCAGTACAAGCTACGGGCAACAGAGAGAAACTTCTATATAACAGATCTGAAGAGTTTCAAAATAATTTCAGCTACTGCCTTAGATGTAACTGGGCCAGAGAACACTAGCAAACAATGCAAAGCATGCTACAGACTACCAAAGTTCACTTCGTTGCAGCAGAGAAAATGCATTGAAGTGTCCACAGCTCATTTCAGAATCCAAGCAGTGCAGAGGTTGCTGCTGTCAGCCAGCTAATATATGGTTAGTTCAGAAGTACCTATCTGAAATTGCCATCAAAACAATTAGCAAGTGATTAATGAATAGGCAAAACCCACATCTCACCAATACTCCCAAGTATTTTTCACGTTCTTCTAGTTTCTAACCAAGTGCTTTTATTACCTCCAATTCCAATTCTGACATATGAAAACTAACAATTCTTTACATAGCATACTACTATCAGTGTTTGCAAACAAATTTCCATGCCTCACACCTGTGTAAATCCATTGAGTTTGATGAATTTAAGACACAGTCACTTCTATTTTGAGCTTGACATTCTGTTTCATTCACCAAGCAGTTCTCTTCTGCTACTTTCTTCTTTCAGCATGCAAAGAAAAATCCTGTCTGTTACCCAGAAACACTGTCAGAAAATAGCTATGGGCACTAATGGAAGCTCACGCATATGAGCATATGTGTTTTATGTGGTCTTAGCAAAATGGCACTGTATCATCACTCTTCTGAGCAATTACACTTTCAAATAAGGGCTGATTCAGATGAAACTACATGTAAAACAATAAGCTATCATTAACTACATTGTTCTCAAAACCTCTACCCGAGTTTCTCCCATTTATAAACTGCAAAACCAAATGATCTGATACAGCAGCTCAGCGTGTAAGCTTGTTAATGATGAAGGCAATGGACTTCCCATGGAAGATGGACACATTCAGTGGATTATGCACCCAAACCCAGAGGAGCAAGTTAGAATTTCATTACTGTACTATGCTACCTGTTTATAAGTGAACTACCCTCTGCAGAGATAAGCATTTTACAAAGTAAAAGCTCTCCAGGAGTGGCTTTTTAGGAACAGAGGAACTGTAAAACACCTGGTAAGAAGGGACAGATCATAACTACCTCTCAGACCTGCAGCACACTATTTACAAAGCAAAACCAGAAAATACAGTATTTGCAAGAAAATATGACTTGAGGTAGGGAGGAAATGTTTCTGTTTGGTGACTGGCTGTTGACAAAAACAAACAAACAAAAACCCAAAAAAACCCCAAAACACTTTTAGTAAGGGAACCATAATTAACAAACAATGTAACAATGTGCTGCATATAGCCTCACACATATGACAGGCTAGCTAGTAAGTTAAGGCTGCCATCCTTATCTACTGTTAATTTCCAAAGGCATGTTTCTCAGCTAAGTGTACATAATCCTTCACATATTTCATAACTGATACATCATAGAGCTACGCAATTTCAGGATAACAAAACTCAAGAAATCAAGCTAATACCAGCTATAGCATGACACACTGAAAGAATTCTAATTCTTCCCAAAGGAGAAACCCTGCTTTTAAAAGACACCATAAATAATACATGTATATTTTTACTAGTATCCACATCTCAAATGAAAGAAGCTCTGTGAGTAAGACCAGATGGTCTAAAAATATTCCTTTAATAAGTATGTACCAGCAGAAACTTCCCTCTAAAATACTTATTTTATTAGTGAAATGGTACCAAAGATAACAAGTATACAAACAATCTCTTCGCTCTATGCTACTTACACATCATAAATAAGACAGCTGTTGCTGCAAGACACAATCTTCCACAGTCCTCTTGTAAGCATAGAGATTTTTTATTCTTTTATCAGAATTAGCTGTTTTCCAGCCAACAGCATGTGGCTTAAATCACAAAAATGGCTGTTCTATACTTTACATGGTAAAGCATTTTCTGTTGTTTTAAATGTACACAGTGGCAAGAACATTAAATCTTATAGAAAATGAAGAGTAATTAAGCAGCTTCACAAGCAAATTGGATTTTATTACCTTAGGAATTGGGCAAAGTTTTCATTCCCTGTAATATGCTTCACTTCCACTAAAAGAAGTAACTATACAAAGGAAAAGTACAACAAATAGAAAGCAAATAGCCAATACACTATTAATTTTTTATTTTAACTGAAAGAAATAACACTTCCCATGAGGTAAGGCAATTAAGAAATTTGATTGCATTAAGTTGTAGAAAAAAAAAACTACGCGATTTTAGGTAAAATTATGTCTTAAAAGTATAACTTATCAGAAGTCTCATGTAACCAATTAAATTAGTTCAGAGATCACAAGCCATGTTTTGCCTTGACAAAAATACTTGTTTTGTCATTCTCTGCTTACATGCTTTCTCCACAAAGAATTAAAAAAAAAACGCCTCTACTATGTAAGCCCTGTGTAAATTAGAACTTTCTTCCTCAAATTATTTATCCCCATTTCTTTGCATCCCATTCGTTTTATATCACGCAACAGGTATCAGAGAAAATAACAGAGAGGTAACAGTTAAGGCCACCCAAATACAGATAAAATGTCTTAAGGGCTTTCTTTGATGCAGGTGATCAGAGCACAGAGTAGTTTATATTCAACTACTGCTTTTGTACAGTGGTGGTCCCCAAATTACATCTTTTCTCATATTTATAAATCTCTTCTAAGAATAAAAAATAAAAGTAAAATGGAGCTTCAGTATTTTAACAAGTGAATCAAACAACCATTCTGACAAGTCACTTGCATTCTTGTCTACAGTATGGTGGTGGCAAAATAGCAAGAGAGATCATACAAGATTTAGCTGAAAATGTGTAACAGCACATATACATTTCTAGAAAATACCACATTTTAAGAAGGCACTAAAGCTTCTGCTTGTGCTCCCACATTTTTTTAACAAAAAAGAAAAATTTATTTTCTGAATGGCACCTGTACCATTTTCAGCTGAACAGACACACTGCAGTACATTTCAAAACAAAGCTGTAAGTTCTGGTATCACCATATAGATGTGCTCACTTCTCTAAGGACAAAGAAAACAACAAAACAAAACAGCTCCAAAATAACCCTGTAAGCTAACCTAGTATCTATAACATGGCAATGTCCCTTTTAGAAACAGGAAAAGCGCATGCATTATTAAAGTACTTTAAAAGAAATATTAATTTCAGGGATATTAGTATAAAATTATTTTAAATAATAAACCTTAAGAATCTCAAGCAATAAGCAAACAAAAAACATACTAATCTGTGAGTATTTAACAGAACAGTAAAACTGTGTTTATGCTTAAACCCTCTTTCCCTACAGTTGTCATTTACAAGGAAAGAAAGTGTGTATATTTATGCACCATTTTCAAGCACATCAAACAGCACACACTGAAGTTTTTGTGGATTTTTTAACCTACAGGGCAAAACAATACAAAAGTCATCAACAAGCAGTATTTTAAACAACCTTCAATGCATATCTTCAGCTTTTTTTGGGAAGTACAGGTTTACATCTTTCAGTTTCTGGTTATTTGTAACAGCTTATAGCAAAACTTAACATAAATCATTTTACAAGTACAGCCATCATGGAAATGCATGGATTTTCAGAGATGAACAGGTCTGATGGCATCTGCCTTTTCATGGTATAACTACTGGTCTGTTGTCTCTGTGTTGCAAGACAACAAAGCTATCACAAGAATTGGAGGAGCTACTAGTACTATCAACACATTCAGGTTGATTGCTTTGACATTTTCTTCCTCATTCTGGGAAATAAAATGCTTTGGATTTCATTCCTTACTTGAATTAGAAGTCCATTCTTTGCTTTAAACCTCTTCCATTTTAACTGAGAGGTTTTCTTCATTCAGTTGACAGTTCCCATTCTGCTGTAGCTTGACTTCATCTGTCCTTTGTGTATCTCTGTTGTCTACTTCCTTGTCAGTTTCTGAATTCTGATCTTCTTTATTATCTTTGTCCTACCAAAGATAAAGTTATTTAACAACAAAATAATATTCTAGGCATTACAGGCGATGACTTCCAACCAACCCTCAGTAATTTTATTGTTTCAATTTTTACATGTTTATCTTGTCTCTGCAAATTTTAGAATAGCAGTGTGAGCTGCTTTGCCTCTTCCCCCCCTTTCTTCGCTTTTTTTAATAAGCTTTCTTTTCAATTGGCTGAAATTAAACACTGGTAGCAATCCATCACCCAAGAAATTATGCCATAAAGTGATCTGTCTTCATTAACTATATTCAGACAAAACAGAACAAGCAGCATCATGAAACGTATGAGAAACAGCTCCAGAAATTAAGATTTCACCAACATTTTTTAAATAGAACATGAGTAAATGTTTTCTTTCTTATTTTTTGTCAAGTATCTGATGCATTTTAAGAGAGTTCTTGGGTAAGACATCTAAGAGTTTGAACAGTCACCTAAGCCAACTGTTTTGCAGCAGTTGAGTAACTCTGAGCACAACAAACCACTCTTTAAAGGTGTGCTGCTATTCAAATTCTAAGATTAAACAATTTGAATATGTTTCTTTTTTTAATTGCAGTACCTTCTATTTTACAGGGAAAAATACCATACCACTCCTTCACAACTGTTCAACTTTACTCCTATATAATCCAATATACAAACCAAATAAATGAGGGAGAGGTTGAACTGCACAGTGAGAGATTATTTAGAAAGTAATCTTTTTAGTTTGACAGTCATGTCACCCCCTGAACACTGCTTCTTAGTTACATGGTCTGTTCCCTCCTAAAGTAGCCAGCCAGCTAAATTCTACATTGGGGCACAGAACAGGAAAGAGAAACAAAGTGTTTCTGTAACCTAATCACAAAAACTCCTACAGGCCATCCAAAGTTCAAATACTGTGACTTAAACACACTTACTAACCCCAACCAGCAAATACTAAACCCAAATGGCGGTAATTTGGCACGGAAAATAGGAAGAAAAAGAAGGGAGGAGTAAAAGAAAGAAAAAGTAGAGAGAATTTCAATAATGCCTTCACTACCACTTCACTCTGCTGATCATTTGGTCACACAAGCTTACCTTCAAAGTAGTGCTGCTTTTCTCAGACTTCTCCTTTCCCTCTTTTTCTTTACTACTCTTTTTCTTCGAAGTGGAGCGTTCTCTTTCTCTTCTTTCATTATTTGTATCTCTTTCTCTTTTTTTTTCTTTCTTGTTTCTGTTTCAGAAATTATTTATTCAAATTAGGATTTCATCCAACTACAACAAACTTTAAAGCATTTGAATGCAAACTAAACTCCCAGTGCAGATTTTCAAAAAGCTCCCATGATTTAACAAAAAAACCCTTTGTAAAGATAATGGGATTTTTTTTGACTGAAGAGAGTTAAATAGTGCATATGATCAGTACACACTGTATTTGCAATGCAAAAAGCAAATTAATCTGTATCAGATGAAGGTATTTTACTGATTTGAAGTAATTTGCAATGCTGATTTATTTGAACCTGTATCACTGGAATACGAGAGCTCAAATCTGTAAAAGTTTTCATTTAGTTTAATTTAAAACTGAATCATACTGACCAACTGAATTCATCTGAGACCATTAGCACAAAGGCAGTAAAACAATGAAAATACTACATAAATCCTTCCTTCTTTACTGATCATTAACTTCTGTTTATATCAAACTGACCTTCTTGGAGAAGGAGATCGTGAAGACTTTCTTTTTGCTGTTTTTGATGTTTTAGGAGACTTGGAGGGACTTCTACTCTTCCTTTTACGCCTTTCTCTACAGGACCAAGAAATTAAAGATCATCAAAACCCAAAAATAATAAACTCAGGAGACAAGAAGAGAAAGCTCTTAAAATGATCTAACACATCCACTGAATTTAACAGTCTCTATTACCAAAAAATATGAACTGTACAAACAAAAAGAATTTTCAATGCTTCAGTTTAGTGGGAAAGGCAATATGAGCTTCAAAAAGAAGCTGAAGACCACTGTGACTTCAGTTTAACCTGAAATTTATTCTTTAATAATAATAATAATAATAATTCTTGAATACATGAGCTAGAATTAGTTGGTTTAGAAGACAACAGTGCAAAATGAAGCCCAAGCTGTTGTCAAAGTCAGAATATTTATTGTTTTTCTAGTGGTCCTTGCTTAGCAAACAGAATGTCATAATTCTGTAACACACGGAAGAACTTGTAGCGTTTTACAAAGCAGCTGTTTTACATAGCTATACAAAGTTTGCTGAAGTTGCCATTATGGAGTCTGACCTTGAAAAGAAAACATGAAATAACTGGTCATTTACAATGAGGCACACACTGTATTAAAACAAAAACTGAGCCAGTACAACTTTATTCAATAAAAACAGAGAACCCATCTGTCAAAATAAGATTATTTTTTCCTATCAATTCTTCCTTTATTAGGAAAAGCAGATTGGAAGATAAAAAAAAAAAAAGGCGACATTTAAAACTAACTTCTACACATGGCACAAAAGCTACATTTATGGATGACAGCTTTTGCAATTTGTGATTGTTCAAATCTTCAATATTGAGAAAAGCCAAGAAAACAACTCTTATTTGGCAAATTACAAAGGACAAATTATAGCCAGTATCACTGTACGGATTGATATTCTGAAAATATCGTCTACTGTGACCATCCCAGTTTTGGCTAGGACAATTTTCTTTCTAGTAACCAGTACAGTGTTGTGTTTTGGGTTCAGTATGAGAATAATATTAATAACACACTGATGTTTTCGTTGTTACTTACCCTACAACAAGGACTTTTGTTTGCCCTGCTCTGCCAGCAAGCAGGTGCACAAGACACCAGGAGGGAGGACGGGCAGGAGAGCTGACCCAAACTGGCCCAAAGGGTATTCCATACTACAGGCAGGGAGTTGGCTGGGAGCTGCAGACTGCCCTTTCAGACGGGCTGAGCATCAGTCATCGACATGTAAGCAATTGTGTAGTGCATCACTTGTTTCTCTTGGGCTTTATTTCTCACTAACTGTCCTTTCCATTACAATTATTACTGTTACTATAATATTTTGTTTCAATTACTAATGTATTCTTTCCTCAGCTCTCAAAACACAGAGCCTGGCAGAGGATGACAAGGCTGAACAAGGAAGGGATTGGTGAGGAAACAGGATGTCAAAAAAGAACTGTCATGGTAGCATTTGCTCACTCCCTGCCTTCTTTGCCCACCTTTGCCACTTCAACCTCTATACCCCCACCCCACAGGGGAGGAGAATAATCAGGAGTAAAAGGAAAACTCCAGCACTGTACCAGCTGCTAAGAAGAAAATTAACTCTTACAGTCAAAACCAAGACAGGGACCTCCTACTTTGTTCAGCAAGCTTTTAAGTTTGATTTATCTTTGATAAACAGAAATATAAAATGGCCTCAAAATCATGGATTAAATAACACAATCTCTAATCAGTTGTTCACTATTTGATATGCATTTTATTTTGAACATCTCCACATTTATCATCACCTTTTTTCAAATGAGGATACTGGAAATCGCTTATTCTCTCTCAGTGCTGTTACTTCAGCTACACTGAGTGCATTCCCTCTCTATTACTGTCCAGCACACATACCTGCAAACCAAGTGCTTTAGCAACTGTATTCAAACTACAAGCCTCTTATCCATGAAATCTCATTTTCAGTTTCCGCTTTTCTTATTTCAAGTTGAAAAACAAACTGTGTCGCACTTGTTCTCATCTCTATTACATTTGTCCATACAAAGATTTTTGTGCACCTATTTCACTAACTCTCTTACACAACACCAACAAAGCAAAATTTAAGAAAAAACAAGTCTGAATACTTCAATAGTGATCCTGTGTCTCTTAAGTATACACAGAAATAACATTCTGCACCTGTCTGGTGCTACTGGCTCTGCTAGCCTGTAAGACAGCTCCTTTCCCAACTGATTCCTCTTTCCCTGGTTTGTCTCTTCTTTCAGCTAGGAATCAAAACCAACCACCTTATTTCCAGTACTTGCATGCTGTCTGTCAGCAAAGCAAGGGTAGTTGCCATGTAGTTCTTAGAAGGTCCTGTATGTCCTGTTCCACCTTTACTGATTCTCCAAAGAGATGATGATTTGCCCAGTATTTTACACTCATCTGGCAAATGATCAGCAGTCAACTGCTGTACTGCAAATCCAGGCAACTGAAATACTTAACTGCTGAATAATCTTCACCAGAAAGGTCCGCAAACATTTCAACTATGCAATGTCCATCACCAAAGAGAGACCCCTAGAAGTAAGCTGTGACTGTAACCCAACCTATTCATAATTACTTTCAGAGAATAATGCCACTCAGGTTGGAAGAACCATCTGAAGATCACTTAGTCTAACCTATCCCTTCCCCACCTTACAAGAGTGGTTTAACTTTACCAGAGTAGGTTATTCAGGGCCATATCCAGTCAGATTTTTATTATCTCCATGAATGGAGGAAACAATCCCTTGGGGTAACTGCTTCCAGTCTGCTCAACAAAACCACAGTTTCAACACTAGAAAAGAGCCTTTATCTCCCATATGTCAATATGTGCCTGTCGCCTCTTAATTGCCACAGGCCCTGACTGGCTCTGTCTTCTTCATGCTCTTATATTCACACATATCGGTAAGATGCTCCTCAGCCTTCTCTTTTCCAGGCTAAACAATCCCAGATTTCTCAGTATCCCCTTGTATGAGAGATGCTCCAAGCCCTTTATGAGCTTTGTGGCCCTCCACTAGACTCACTCCAGTATATCTGCATGTCTCTCATAATGAGAGGCCCAGAACAGGATTCTAAATACGTCCTCATCAGAAGAAGAGGGAAAGTATTACATTTCTTGCCCTACTCACAACACTGTTGTCCTCTGCTGCAAGGATCTACCAGCCAGCCTTCCAGCCAGTCAATCCCCATGCTATGCCGGTGCAATGGGATTATTCCTGCCCAGGTGAAGGATTTGTCCTTTCTCTTTGTTCAACTCCATGAGATGACTATCAGTCCACTTCTATGACCTGCAGAAGTTTCTCTAAATGGCAGAGCAGCCTCTCCCCACAGTTGGTTCTCCATTTTCTGCAATGCTGCTGAGACTGCACTCTATCCCACTATGCCCCTGGTAATAACATTCACCTATATTGGCCTTTGCATTGATGCTCTAAGGATAATGTTATATCTGAGGAAAAGACTGTAAATCCACAATCTCATCTTCCATCTTCAAAAGAACACTGCCTTTGTCTAACAATATCTGTATCATATCAAAGTACAGTTTTGTACTTTGACTCCACTACAAGAGATGTGCCAATTCTCACTAGAGAATTCATACCTGAATTCTTTGTTCAAGTATGTGACATTGGAGCCTTCCAACTGTACTTTCTTAATTAATAAGATTCCTTAGGGGAAGCAAAATTGTTGCAAACTGGAGTCTGAGCTTTTGGTAACATCCAGCTAACTATACTTGCTATTTGGCAATTGGAACCTGGTTTTTCACCGCAGTTCCTATATAAGCTACATGTTGTGAAACTCTTAAATATTTTTCTCCGCTTATCTAATTCAACATTCCTGAGACCTACAGACAGAAAATATGGTTTCAAAGCTGATAGAAGTATCTCTGTGTGGGTCTTCCACTCATAAAGACAGGAAGTTGTATACACTTGCAGAAGAAACAATATTTTGCTCATAAACCTCATAACATAAACACAACGCTCAGAAACCATTACGCCCTTCTTTGCCTTCTGTGAACCCTGAACTGATGAATTTTGAGGACTAGAGGCATTCTGCTTTTTTCTAGTAAGATTATTATAACAGGTAGAACTTGTCCAATCTGTTCAGCATTTCATTATCTCAAGGTTACAGATATAATTTGGTATTTAAATCTGATACCATATTACTGAACTCCCTAATTCCCAATGTAATGGAAAGGACCTTATCCACTGATGTTTCTGAACTTAACTGAGCTGCAATTCTTATAGAATATGCCTGTTTAACTGCTGACAGAGATTGATTAGTTTCACAGCCTCCTTCTGCTGCACTGAATTGATCCAGACTTCCTGCCAACTAAGCTTCCCTCAGAGGCAAAACCAACAGCTATATTCACTTTATTGTTTTCCTGCTTACTGTTAGCAGTGTTAAGTAATGTTACTTTTAACTTATACCTGGCCTAGCAGTTAAACAAGGTATCCATGTCTTCCAACTGAGATACATTCACCTTGTGCAAGGCTAGCCAGCAAAGTGACATGCATTTCAGCCATCCAGCCAAAAAGTGTCAAGTACTACCAAACTACTGTTTCCAAGACCTACAGACCAAAACGCTGCAGTAGATAAGTAATGAAAAACTATGTAACAGTGATTCAAACTTTCATCAGGGCAAAGATCATATGTGTGATGTTGGTCAGAACTTTTGGCTGTTTGCAACACACAGAAATGGCACAAAAATAATCTGATTACTGTCCTCAAGGTTTCTATTATATGGTTATGTGAAAGTCAAGCACCAGCAGCCCAACAAGAAACTGTGTTCCATCAGGCATCAACAGAGTTTTTTATAATAGATGCTACCTTAAATGAAAACCTACAAAACAGAAATAATACAAATTTATTTATTTAGTAAGAGACATGGTGATATTGATACATAAAAATTAGGATAGTACTTGTCACTGAACTGACAAGTCAAAAAAAAACATGAAAAATTCTAAACAAACCTGCTGGAGCTACGAGATCTTCTTGAAGAGCTATAGCTTCTTGGGGGTGTTCTGGATCTCTTATCTTTCTTCTTTTTATCATCTCTCTCTTTTTCTCGCTCCTTCTCCTTATCCCCATCTTTTTCCTTCTCTTTATCTCTGTCCTTTTCTTTGTCCCCTCTGTCCTTATCTCCCTCCTTGTCCTTAATCTTCTCTCTCTCCTTCTCTCCTTCTTTCTCAGTATCTTCTTTTTCTTTGTTCTGATCTACCTCTTCCTTGTCTTTTTCCTTATCTTTGTCTTTTTCCTTTTCCCTGTCCTTGTCCCTGTCCCTATCTTTGTCCTTATCCTTGTCCCTGTCTCTGTCTTTGTCTCGGGCTCTCTCTCTATCTTTGCTTCGCTCTTTATCTCTCTCCTTGTCCTTCTCCCTATTTCTGTCTTTATCCCGCTCTCTTTCCCTGTCTTTGTCTCGGTCCCTATCCTTCTCCTTGTCTCGGTCTCTGTCTTTCTCTTTTTCTTTGGCCTTTTCTTTTTCCTTGATCTTTTCTTTGTCTCTTTTCTTGTCCCTGTGAAAAGCCAAACACAAACCCATTAATTCATCTTTGAACTTTCCAATTAATATTACAACTAACTTTTTAGTATACATCAAGATAAAGTGTGCATCTCTGTTGAAAAATAGTTACTCTTCAATTTTTCACCCCTGTTCACAATGAGGGAAAGCTATATATAGCTAGGAAATATATAGCTATATACAGCCAGGAACAATTTGGAAACCAAACTGGAGAAGGGGAGGCCAAAACCAAATCAAACCACTATCTTCCAAGTAATGCTACTATGCTTAGAGAGAATGTATCTCTCCACCTCACAGTTGTGTAATTATATATATATATATATATATATATAAATTTTCTATATTTTGCCAGGAGTTAGACAAACTCTACNAGTTTCCTCTCAGATATCCTTGAACTGACTGGAAGTCCAACAACACTTAATACATAGAAATCAAAAGAAAACATGGATAAAATGTCACCAGATTCCCTTAAGAGGCAAATATAAGATCAAAACTCAGTCAAAACAATTCAACCATCTGTAATGTCATTAGGAATTTGAAAATTATTGAAAAATAGCTATTACGGTAAAATCAGAAGAAACGAAAACAGCTTCTTTGGGACAGGAAGTATGATACATGTTTATAAAAAGAACCGTGAGGAAAATTCCATCTGATGTTCAAGTCATGAAGTCAAACAAAAACTAATTAGCTCACAACTTTGGCTGGAAGATTACATTTTAGTACAGGACTACTAGAAAATGCAAGACTCCTTCTTTCCTCTCTAGCAGAGAGACACATGACAAAAGAACAATGGTTCAGAGAAACAAGAAAAAGGACCAGAGGAGAAACTGATTAGCAGGCCTTTTTGTGTCAAGGAGAACCAGACTGACAGAAGTTACTGTGCCTACTGGTATTGGTACTTATTCTAGATTTTTACAGATTCTTAAAGAGACTCCTTCACACATGAAAGATCCTAAGCAATCAAACCTTCCTCATACTGAGGAAGTGTTTGGCTGTATCTTCTAAACTGCAAATAAACAGCAGACTGCTTCTGTGACCTGGCAACTTTGATTCCCATCAGGTTCTGTCAAATACTTCATTAGGAGTCTCAGAGAAGGAATGTAACATCATGAATATGAAACAGCATACAGTCCCTACAATACCAGTCTTACAACCTCCCAAGAAATGCCTTCTAGCTAATTTATCACAGAGATTCCACAGGACTTGCCCCTTCCACTGAGAAGATGTCTCAAGAAGCTCAGACAACAGGAGCAGAGAATCAAAAGGATCCAAACCCAGCTGGCTACAGAGACTAGTTTTGTTTCTAGAGGGGTCCACAGATCTGCAGCTCTCTTTCCCACAAAACTTCTCAAAGAACAAGAGGAAGCTGCACAACCTAAGTACAAATCTCCCTTTAAATGAATCAGGGGAGTTACAGAAAGGAAACAAAGAACATACCAAGACTTCTATTCATGAAGCTGTTTTCACAGGCACTTTTAGTTTGAGCTTACTCACTACTTCAACCCTCAGAAAATTACGCTATGAACTTGTTAGATTATCACAGTTCAATAATTAGATGATCAGATGTAAAAACTAATAGACTAGATAAAACACACACGTATTACATCCTGAAATACATTATGCCATACAACAGACACATGCATTTGTTCCTGCTGTTTGACATATAAGAAGCTCTTAAGGTGAAAATAAAAGCTCATGCACAAAATATGTATACATGTTCTCAAAATACAGGATCAAGGCCAAGTCTGAATTAAACCTTCTCAATAGATAAACATCAAACAAACATTATCCATTTTTTGTGGGTTCACAAGGCACATAGGATATTCGCTAACCATTGGTTGCAGTCTGACAAAATTGCCTCCTTTCAGTCAGCTTGGATGTTAGTACAAATGGAGACTAGACCATCAAAGTTCAGGTGCCTCAGAGTGATCATTTAACCCCTGGAAGCACCATACATGCTACAAGAAAGATAATTATTCCAGCCAAGGCCACTATACTCAGCATTAAAATTTACTTTCTGTCGTTTTGTCCCACAGATGATACTCCACCCTTTATGGTCACCGAAAAGGTTTGTTAGATTTTTTTTCCAAAAACTCTGTATTGTGAGCTAACAGTATCAATTTTGTGGAACAGAACTCACCGAGAATGAGAGCGACTTCTCGATTTCCGTCTTTCCGTAGATCTAGACCGTTTCTTCAGGGGACTTCTGGATCGGCGCCTGTCCCTGTGTCTTGAGAGAGATCTGTTGCCAGATCTACTTCTATATGAAGAATGCCAGAAGAAAAGTATTTGAATATTGAAGCTTCATACAAACTAGGTCCACCAACAACAGTATACACGTGTTGCCTCACCACATAGTATTATATAATGACACCTTAATACCTTACTGTCTGCAAATGTTTTTGCAAATAAGGATACTTAATGCTTCACCAGGTGTACATGTCCTAGTTTGAAACAATGAACCTTTGAAGTTATACCAATATTTCATAATAATCTCCATGAATCTGGAAAGTAGAAGTTAATATCACAACAGTTGTCCTTATGAAATGACACTGCATAAAATCTCTGAATGAAAATTTCTGGCAGACTGTAAAAAAAATTAGTTACATTTTATTCCCTTTCCAGGCCCAGTCACTTACTGAAGTCTTGACTCATTTAAAAAAAAAAAAATTACTTTGGCTGCAACAGTCTCTTTTTGTCTTGTTCCCCACCCCTATAATTTAAATTAATTAAAAACTGAGATGATCTGCGGTACAGCTTTTAGTCAAGTTACCTTCTCAGATAAAAGGATTTGTTAGCATGATTTCAGCTGCAAATAAAGTGCAGATTCTTGATTTTTAAAAAAAGTCTTATACAGATTTGATGAAGAAAAGAGCATTTCAAATTTTTTTTCCAAAATAGCCCCTATTTTTGACGATACTTTTCCCCACGGAAGCAAGGAAAAAAAAAATTAAAAAGCTGAATTTGCACATTAAGTTTCAAAAAACCACATCATTAGATACTTTTCTTCAGATGTTAAGGTACCATGAAGTTTAACTCGCCAAAGACAGAAAGCTTATGTATATTACTATATAAAACCTGGAGAACTGGAAGGTACAAAAAATAACAGCTGCACCTACCTTCCGCAGCTCAATCACAGTGTAATATATAGCAACAGGAGAGGAAGCCATTTTTTATAGCTTTGTTCTCCTTATCAGCAGGGAAATACAAATCAACTGCAGGGCCATTTAATTACAACTGAATCAAAGCACAACCTTGAATAAATTTTATGTCACAGAGATGAAAATGATGTTATATGAAACAGCAGAACAAGAGAGCAGAAAGGAAAAATTATTCTTATGGATTAAGCTGCCTCAACAGGTCAGACTGGCTTTTTTTCAGCATGTTCTCAAAACTGACAGTAGTAATATGAAACAACTTAACAAAACATAACAAAATATAATAATCAACATTTGTTTAAAGCGCAAGTTTTATACATTTAAAAAAATAGAAGCTTATCTAAAATCTGACCTGGTTTGTGTCAATACAAGATAGTACTGAAATTATTGCACTGCTACACAAAAACAAGTTTGTTTTTTCAGTTATGCCATAAGTTAGAGACAAAGCAGAGAAGCAAGCAACGAAGAAGTGACCAAATGGTCCTTCTTGCATTAAAAAGGTATGTAACATTTTGAAGTTATGAGGAAACATGTACTGTGGTTTTCTGCTCTTCCAAAACTGAAGCCTGCATCTTGTATCGTATTTATTTGATAGTGTAACTGATGATAACTCCCTCTTGCCATATTTTCTGTGTCTAAAAGAATCCTAGTAGCCTTCTTAAAAGACATGAATAAAAGGATGCAACAGAGCTGTTACTGCATTATGGGCAACACTCACCTTTTTGAAGTATAAGCAATCAAATAACATTCCTTTCTGGTTCTTTTAATACTTAACATAGCCAAATACATTTAGATTGATGTACCTAGGTTCTCAGAAGATACTCCTGACATTCAAAGAATCTGGACCATTTCGGGAAGCCTTTATAGTCTCACAGAGTAAGGCTGTTTCATTCTTGGAAAAAAATCCTAATGGATATACTTCAAAAATGATCTAATAATTTTCTGTTTCAGAACTGAACAAATTTAGCAAAGCAAATGGAATCTGAAAAATGAGAAGATACCTCTAAGGCCTTTTCCTTATGCTTTTTGATGGTAACTGAAAAAACACCGCATTTACAGGATGGTAACTGAAAAACACCACATTTATTAACTCAATGTTTAGAAGTTCAGAACAACAGGAATTCTATTCTAAAAACCAGCCAGCCTATCTGCTCAAGGCATTACCAGTAAATTATATGCTCACTCCACAAAATGCAGGTTTCTTTTTAAACTATGTGTCACAAAATGTTATTAGGCTACATAGCCTAATGCACAAAAACATATAATGTTCAAAAAAACCACAGAAATTTTTATCTTATATGGCAGAGACAGTGCCTCCTAGTATGTTTTAACTGGAAGTTTTTAACTGGAAGTAAACCTAAAAACATTTCGTATTTAGAGGGAAAGAGTATCAATTCAAAACCAAAGTTCCTTGTTACTCTGATCTGCTGAGTGCAAATTAGTAATCTCTACAGGAATACAGTAATCTCTACAGGAATACAATATAATAATCTCTACAGGAAAACGAAGAAATCTTAGTAACCAGCATCACGCAAAAAATCACAATATGATTTAAGTCAAAACAAAAAGCACACCTACCTGTGTTTTGAGTGTGATCTTTTCCTTCTAGATCGGGATTTTGAGCTAGACCTGGATTCTGAACGAGAATGGGAACGAGATCGACCGCCTTTTCTTCCACTGCTCTTTCCAGACTCTGAGAGGAAAAAACCACTTTGCAGTGTAAGCTCAGAACATTTAAAGATCCCAGTTAACAATCTGGCACAAGTGGAATGTACCACATATATTGCAAGGGGCCTACTCTCTGCACATCTTCCTTCTTTGCAAATATCCTTAAGAAACATCCAAGAAAGTCATTGCATATACTCGTTGAGTGCAGCCATCCTGCAGCAGTACACATAAACCAGATAACTATAAACAGCTAGATCCACTAAGAATGGGACTTACGTTGCTGCCACAATGTACAAGATCATAACATGTCCTCCTTTTGGTCTATTATTCAATATAATTACTTTTTTTTTAAATAACTTGAGCAAATTTAGAGGGCACAGTTAAAATATAGATCATTATTACTGTCTGTACTTTTAAATAATTCAAACACTATACAAATACTGAAGTTTTATTCCTCAAACATTGTTTTGTGGGAGCAAAGGATTAACAGAATAGGGTGAAAAGTCTGCCTAAAGGCCAGGAAGCCAACAGAAACCTTAGCAGTGAGCTCACCACAGCTCAGACTCTAATTGTTATTCTGTTGCTTAACAGTGATAAAGTGTTAGAGCTATTTCACTTCCAACCCCAAAATACAACAGAAAATAATCCCCCCCCAAAAACCTCAAGACCCCACACTATCTAACCACAGTAAGATAATATCGGGGTTTGTTAGGAAGAGGAATAGCAAAAAGGTGCTGATGAAAAGATATAGGAAGTTTTGTAAATTGAGAATTTTTTTATGCTGGGGTTTTTCAACCAGTTTAAACCAGCATAATTCACCCCTGAAATGTCTGTCTAATCTCTCAACAGACCAACACCTTCCTCGACTTGGTATCTCAGTATTAACAGGGAACAGGGAAACAATCTGGATGAAAAGAAGCCCTTTACATTATGTTAGCACTTATCCCAGATTCATTCTCTGATCCCATTTGCTTTGAGGATTCATGCAGTCTTGAGCCACCATGAAACAGAATTAACCTGCTGCAGATAAGGAAAGCATATTATTGCTTTCAGAACCATGCTAGCTCACTCTAACTGTGAAACTACAGCATTAATGGGTGCTGGAGGACAACAAAAAATATAAAGCATTTTCTTTTAAAAGCTTCCAAGGGCTCTAAACTTTAAAAAGTGCCATTATTAAGTATTGATTTAGTATTAAATTTGTATTTTTGAAAACATTCAGTGAACATGTATCTGAAAATAAGACATGATGAAATAAAAAGCTTCATTTAACTGCTTTGTTGCATGAACAGAATTTTGATTTTTTTTTCCCCACCACATACTGAATACCTTTGGGTACCCATCTCCTGTGTCTGAAAATGCTCTTAGAAATGTGTATCAAGGTACATAAAGAATGTGTCTGTTCAGTAATGAACACAATATACCTACCTGGCTCAATTGCAGCAGATATAAAAGACTGGGCTTCCCTTACTCTCTTCATCACTTCTTCCAGCTCCTTGGCGGCAGCTTGTGGTGTCATTTCAGGAGGCTTCACTATTGCATTATTGGAGTGATTTATTCTAAATCAGGGAAAAATAAAAACCTTTCATTCTTAAGCACTTGAAGAGGGCAAATGAGAAACAAGTAAGAAAGGAAATGTCTCAACTTCCACGTACAATTAAAAATTGAAAAGGTTCATCAAAACTTCAGATTTGTAACACTCATCTGCTCCAAGTATCCAAAATCTTTTTTATTACTTTGAAATCTTACGACTTTTAAATAAAGGTAGCACACTATTTTGGTGTTTCAACATTTTTAGTAGAAGTTTAGGAAGTTATTTCTCTATTTCTGATAAAATCTCTACATTAACACCTATTAACTACATACACATCATACAGAAAACTTAATAGTACGGACTTCAAAGATTCTTTCACTGTTATAGCTTAAACTACCTCAAGACTTATATATTTTACTCAATGCTATATGTGTTCTCCTGAGAGAAAGGAGTTGACAAAAATGTTTTGGTTTGTTAACAATGGGTCCTCATACTGAAAAAATACTAGTCACAGCATTTTCCTACACATAAGTCATAAATGTGTAAACAATGATACAAAGAAATCTCTCATTCAACAGTAATATGGATGATTAATTTCTTACTTCAGTGGCCGGTCTCCAAACATAACTCCATTAAAGGCAAGAGCTCGAGGTATAGAATTTTGGTCGGCAAATTCCACAAAAGCAAATCGTGTTGGCTGTGTCTCATCACCTGCCATTCGCACAAATTTGACTTCTCCAACTTGCTTAAAGAATTCAAGCAGCTGATCTGCTGTAGTAGTCTAGAAAGAGTTGAAGAGCTCAGCTGAAGTAAAATATACAATGAAAACCATTTATCTAATATACTGGGTAATCTAAGAGCTACAGATTTTGGAATGATATCTCAGCATTACTAAAGGTGACATGAATTTGGTAATGTTACACTTTAAGACTTAAAGACACGTATTTTTTCTTCCATTAATCTGAACAATATTCTACAATTTTAAATAGCGCAGCCACAAGCCCTTAGTCCTCCATCTAGGTTAAAATAGCAAAAAAATTTTGCATGGGATTTTGCATTTTTCAGGCAACTAATCTGAAAAAAACTGGTAAGAAATTTCCTTATACACCTGTTTCCAATTTTGTGACTTTTAATCAATTTTAAAAAAATCCAAACAATATTAAAAAACTGGCTTTCTACAAGCTTCTAGTTTGTTTTATCACAAACAATACTACTTTTATACTTAGTAGCTATTTCAGCAGTCAAAAACCCCAAAATGTAATACTCATATTGCTGTCAGTCAAAAGCAAATATTTTTCAGTTAATCTGATCACTTGCTGAAAAACAAGCTGCTGACTGAAAGATACTTATGCTAGTTTTGCTACTTCCAGTAGGACACATCATTCCATCTTATTATACCAAAGCAACTGCATTGTGTTGTGGGGGACATGATCCATGACTTCTGAGGATTGCTCATCTAACACAACCCACCTGTATATTTAACCAACACACACCATCAGAAGTATGCTTCTTTAATTCAGCTACAGGGGATTTCTCTGGTATTCTGACAAACCCTGGTCTGACATGGCTGGCACATGAGCATTCAAAATTCAAAACATCATGAATAAGCAAAAAATGTAGGGGGTTTTGTTTCATTAACTACTGGAAACTCTTTAACATGTAAGACTACTAGAATTCATAAAGTACATTTTCACACCTCCCATTAATATTTCCACAATACACAAACAAAAAAAGCTACCTGGGAATTTAAGTTTCCAACATAGACTGTTCTCCTGATTTCATCAATTTTGGATGGATCCACATTTCCCATAATTGGTGGTTGTGGTATTTCTCCCAGTGCCGTAATGTTAGGGTCCAATGCTGCTGCTGGTATAGCCCCTAAAGTACCAAGTGAAACACCAAGCTGGAAAACACAAGCACAGAATACACTTTGCAGCCAAGCACTGGTGAAATATATTTCACTTCTTAATACTTGCTTGCCTTGATGTATTTCTGCAAAAATAGATCTAATGAATGTAATACTTTAACCTTTAAGGTCACAGTGCAGCAGGTTTTTTACAGAAGGAAAAATCTACCCAGAAATAAATTTCCATAGTTAAGATATTCTGTGGGCTATCAGTCAACATCTTATCAAAGAGATCTGGACAGGGATATATATTCATCACAAAATACAGGCTCTAATGCTTAGAGTCGATCAAATCAAGTAAGGAAAAATACTTTCAGATATCGCTAGTATTCTCACTTTTTTTGCAACAACTATTTGGACTAGATGAGGAACAGCAGAGACCTTGCCCAGCAAGGAAAGAAGGGAATTTCCAGGGCTCAAGGCCACCAAAGGGACAGATAAGGCATCTTTTGAACAAATGAATCACCCAAGACTAGATTAATTACTGTTGAAATGCAAAGAATACTCAGTCTAAATTCTTCCCCTCATTCCTAGAGAATCACAAAAATACAGCTCTCATGTCTGGAACTGGAAATTGCAATCTCTCCTGCAATACATTATAAAAAGTCACTTTAAAATCACTACAAAATTGGTCCACTGAGTGCCTGGTTTGAAATCTCTCTACCCAAAAACCAACCACCTTTCCAAGAAACAAATTTTCTAAAAAGGTGGGAAATTCTTAACCAGCAATCAGTAATTTTTTAATGTGACAAAGGAAAAAAGTTCTCTATTTTAACCTAAAATTTTCCTTCAATATACCATAACAACTTGCTGATGCCAAGAATGGCTTACAGAGGCAAAAGGGAACGGAGCAAAACCAGCAGAACCAAGCTCCTCCAACTTTTTGTAGTGAAAACATTGTTACACAAACTGTCAAAAATCTTGCCATAAAGATATCAATTGAAAGTCTCTATTGCAGCTTTTAATACTCTGAAGACTGGTGTCAATGTAACTATAAGGTTTTAACAAATTTTCTGTCAGCGGGTAGCACTACCACTGGATCAAATTAATGGCCCTACAGGTCAGGACAGCAGCTAAAACCAGCAACAACCACAACCCGTATTTACCTACTATTTTGGAAAACAGTAATCTGACAAAAACAACCACAGAAAGGTAGAACATGGACATCTTCTTATCAATCCTCCGAAGAGTCACCACAGATAAACCCTAACCGCAACATCCAAGGATCAGATAGTCCTTGTTCTCTCACACAGAATATGCTACCAAGAACAGAGGTAGCCAGAAATTATACAGCCACCGAATTCACTTACTGTAGTCAAAGGTGTTGGTGTAGGTATAGGAAGCAACCCTGCACCAGGCATCAGACTTGTCATAGTAGGAGCAGGCGCCAACAGAGAGAGGGCTTTGGCTTCATCTGGGATTTTACCTGAAGAAGCAAATTAAAGCATTACACAGAGTTGGAACACTAGATAGATGTTCATTACTCTTTCTATGATTTTACAGTTACCCTTGCATTTAAAAATGTAATAAATAACAATGAATCTATCTACCAGATCCTTACAAAGAAACAAATAACTTAAGTTTTTCCTTTTACCCTGCTCTATTAGGAAAAACAAAAGTGAGCAAAACTTCAAAGACTAGCAATCTCATTAATGGATTATTATTTTAAAAACTGAATAATGTATATAATTATTTAACACTTTGAGCTATGGGTCACCTGTACTGGAAACTTAACGTTCATGAACCAAACGATATCAAGCATGGACGCTTTCCCAGGGCGGTGTTTTCGCGGTGATCGAAAGTTGTTTTACACATGACAACCGTTCGTGTTGGCTGCATCACTAATAGCACACAGAACATCAGATACAGAAAAGAAGAACATTTTTTAAAGTTTAATCCCCAGAAATGGCAAATAACCAAATCAGTAAAAGAAAGAAAACCAAAAAAACCCAAAAAAAAGGGAAAAAAAGAAAAATAAAAAAACAAAGTATGTGCTGACTGAAATTTGTGTTTTTCTTTATTCCTCTGGTGCTACCTACTTAGAATGTAAAAATAAATAAAACATAAAATAATAAACTACTGAACTACTGTGACTGTACACAATACATACTACAAGTGAAGTTGAAGGTGGAGGAAGGAAGAGCAGAAAAAACTTAGATTTGTACTGTCTCACATTCTAGGTCACCTCACTTTATCTGAAACTAGTAAGTTAACTCTAAATTTACTGAGATTGAAGAAAATGGTAAGTGATCAGGCTAAGAAAGCTCTATTTTCCCCAAATATGTACTTCCTGCTATTTCAACCTGATCACAATCCTCCTGCCATGCTAAAAGTTTAAGTAATAACTATTCTGAATTAAATGCAGGTTTTATTCAGTGTTAGCCGTGATCAAGCCAAAAAATGTCCGAATATCAAAATATTTAATAGCTAAACAATTATGATTACAATTAAATGTACATTTTAAATTTGAAACACAAAGGGATTAAAACTGGTACAAACAATAAACACTAAACTAAAAAACTACTGAAAGAAGATCTAATCACCCTAGGTATCTATGATCTGTTCAAAAATTACAAGCGTGACTGTATATATGCTAACCAACTGAGTCCTTTGTTATTATTCCATGGACCTTAATAAAGTAAAGCCTCTTATTTAAACATTACAACAGTCAAATAATATATAAAAGCTGTGCCAGTGGTTTCCTGCCTTGATTCAAACTACGTATGTTTCAACTACAAAATGTCTAAATTCTAAATTTAAAGATTAATATATATTCTTTTCAAAAAGGAAAATTTGAGGTAAGTTTCGAAACACTGTGCAGGTTTAGTGATGTGAGTTCCAACTGACACCACAGAAAATATACTACTTTAAAAAATGAAAAGAAACAAGTGCTGCAAACCTGCTCTAAAGATCTGCAGGAAAGTGTGGGTTACAGCTGGATATGACCAAAGGACAAAACAAATCTAAATGAAACTTAGTTTATATGTAGTATGGGTGGAACAGAGCAGATGAAATAACAATACCCTTTTTTTTTCATGCTTCCTATTTACATTATTTTATTTATGTTAAATTTTGAGACACCTTGCTCCTTAACATGTAAGAAACCACTTGATTTTGCTATCTAAGGGAGAAAAATAGGAAAATTATGAGCACTTAGGCGTTAACTGTGCAATAATGACATCCAGGGCTTTTTTAAAAAACATGCAGGAATCTAAGCCACCATCACAATGTTCAGCACTCTTTACAGATGTCATTTTGAAGTCAGGCATGCAATGAGAGGTGTACCTGATTTGCCTGACTGCTCAAAAGTATCAGATACTTTGCACATCCTGCCCAATATGTAGGCCTACTAACAGGCTTTTGAATATACAGTTCCAGCAGATGTGCATGAAAATTAGGCATAGAATTATGTACCAGTTCTTCTGAAAATCAAAATATTTAAGTTTTTTCAAATGACTAATGAACCAGAACATATCCTGCCTGAACAGTGAGCAGCTAGCAATTAACCAGATACTCATACAGGCTTCTATGGATCAAGAGACATGGAACAGTTAAATCCAACAACAGAAATGGCTCTGGAAATAGTGCGTCTGCATGGTTATTGACATCCTTGGTCAGTAACATACATAAGTATACGCCTAATTTAAATATGCACTTACATACAGCCAATTCAATATACGCTTAACCAGGTAAACTTACAAAATGCTTAGGCATTTAGCCCTTTTAAATAGGAGCTGAGTTAGGCACATAACTAAGACAATGACTCAAGTTCAGAAAGCGACTTAAGTAGAAGCCTAAACTTTAAGTATATGGGTCATAGCACTGAAATAATCAAAACTAATAATTTGCTGAAACGTTGTTCAAGAAATCTGCTGAACATTTCAGGCAAGTTCACCATTATAGCAGCTCACAGAATGAACAGCATGCATATGAAAATTGTAAAGTTTGCAGCATTATTTCCAGAATACTTTGGTCTTACAACAATGTAAAGTTCTATTTTAAATACAAAATCAAGTTAGTCAGCTCCATACCACAAAGAAAGATTAATTTATTTTGTTTTCAAGAACGAGGAAGGGTCTATTTCTACAGACAGAACCCTGAAAATTGCCTATATATTCAAAGATACTGTCTCTTCAGGACAACTTTTCCAGTTTTTAAGACCAGGTCAACATTTTAAAAAATTCTACAAAACACTGTAGTGGAGAAAAAAAAAAATACAGTATCTTGATTATCTACCTCCATATTCTTTAAACGGTTTTGGAAAACAAATTGACAGATGAGCCCAAATAACCTCATGAGTTAAAAGCTTTAAATTCTGCAGTTTTATCTCCGTGATTGTGTTTGTAAAGGGAATACAGGCCCACAAAATACAACAAAACATGCAGGTCATGACACAACAAATTACAAAAATTTAGTTTGAGAATAACACTTTCATGTTTAGAAAATGGTATTTAAAATCTGAATAAGAATGAGGTGGAGATATTTATTTTCCAATGAGGTACATAGTCAAAATAAATATGCCACATCTATACCACATCCTTAGACAGATTTCTTAAAAGCTCTTCTGCTTAGTAAATTACAGGTTCTATGATTATATATTTATTGATTCTTCCCTTTGCAAAGGAATCTGGAAGCAAATGAAGATAGACCCAGGAATGCCTAGAGGCACAGCTGTAATTGCTACTTTTTTGTACTATCAGTCTTTTAAGAGCCCTAGACAACCTAGTCCATACTAGAATCCATTTTCCTGAATCACCTGCATTAAACAAGTACTAATCACAGTATTTTTATTCCTCAAGTGCTCAAAAGAATTTCCTACTCTTTGTAGCGAACCTATAGGTTTAACCCTCATGCCCCAAAGTGCTTCTGCAGTTAATGAGTTTGCTTGTTTAAAAAATACTGAAGAGTTCACAATCTACTTTAAATGTAAAAAAGTCATTATTTTCCTGCTATTTTAAATCAATAGAATATATACACTTAGAAATAAAATAATTTCTATGTGAGCCAACTCATGAATCTTAGTGGATTTAGCAGAAGTGAACAAAGAGCATACAGCTACTGGCAATTACATCAACTGCCACAGCTAAATCCAGCAAAGATCACGAATCAAAGCTTTTCCCAGCTGCAGTGCACAGTCTGGTGAAAAGAGTGAAACCAAGAGATCCCAGTGCAGCTGCCTGGGAAGAGCAATGCCTGAGGCCTAAACACACCATTTTGTCCACCATTTCTGTTTCAGGGCTTCCATTTCACAAGAAGAACATTGTTTAGGGATGAGAACCATCTCAATCACACCAGCATGAAGTGCAAGAGCTTCTGAGACTGTGGGATGACTAGAAAACCACCTTTTTTCCTGGCTTTGTTTCGTGGATTTTTTAAACCTCTTCCTGAAATAATCACCACTGGAGCATGTCAGAGTGCAATACACACACGCACACACACAGAAAACTGGTTCAATTTTCCCACAAGTAACAGTGTTGAAAGACAATGTGTCTCACATAACACACTCCAACCAAAACTTCAGGATGCATTTGTACTTATGAGTGGTAAACAGTTTTTCTTCCGAAAATTACAAAAACGAAAGGATGAAATCTTACTGCCACTGACTTCACTGGAGCAAGATTTCATCAGAAGTAAACAAATATTTCATGACATTCAATATTCATAGAAGTTCAATTTCAGAAATAATTATTGTAAACTCATCATATTAGGCATAAATAGTAAACCTTCCAAATGGCCAGTGCAACCTAAAATAAAACACTCTGCTGAGGAAAAGCAGCAGAGAAATATTACAACTTTACTTTCTAAAGTTTCTCTCTCCAGAAGTAAGAGTTTTAACTGTCCTTTTCCAAGATAAACTCATAAAGCACAACATACAGAAAAATGTATCGCAAAACTGATAAATTTTTACTATTCTTGTCTTCTGACACAAGGTACTCATCTATTGAATTTAGATGCTTAAACATATTCCAAATAAAATTTATCCTTAATTCAGAGCATTAAAAACTAATCATACTCTAAATTCTCTGTATACCATCCACCATTCATAAGCAGCTTCAGGTCAACTTCAAAATCAAACACTGCGAACCCTTTACAAACATCATTTTTACAGAACTGAAGTACCAGTTCACAAGTACAAGGGAAAGAGATTTAACAGAACAAAACAAAAAAGGGACAAAATAAAATAAAAATAAAAGAAACAAAGGAAAGAAAGCAAAATAAAATAAAAACAGAGACAGGGCGTCCATCTTCAGCAGGCCAGACTTCGATCTCATTTCCCCCATGAAGGTTTCACTTGGCGGCAGGTTTAGTGGCATGGCAAACAATGCCTAACTCAGGCAAGTGTAACAGGTCTGCCTTGGCCAGTCTAGTCATCTAATAATGCACAAATATCACACAGAGAAAACATACAAAACCAAATTAATAGTCAAAATCCATCTACCAGATAATGTGGACATAAAATTTAGAAAGGTTAGGGTGACATCTTTGTTTATCTTTCAACCTTTGCATTTTCAAAGCATATTTAAAGAAAACTTACAAATACACACGCACAAGAAGTCATATTTTGACAGCTTAATAATCTCACTTCATTTACATTTTTGCTAAATTTTTCTTTAAATGTCACATAATTTACAATGATTTCATTCTGTAGTGCTTTCCTCCTTGATTTATCACTGTTTAAATACACTCCAAATTTCAGATTTTATTCTATTTTTTAAAACTGAGTTTTCAGAGTTCCATTTTACCTCTCCTCTATGTTCAACTTCATGCATGAAATATTTTATTACTGCCAATGTTGGCCACTGGTATAATTTTACCTCCTGGTAGGATAAAACCATCACGAGATTTAAAGCCCATGATGCATTAATAATGCATCGTACTATACATAGTGAAAAAACCCTTGTGCCATGGTCTCCAAAACCATACTTATTCCCATACAATAAATTCATCAGGAAGTTAAATTTGTATAAATTCACATCTTTTTGTGACTGATTCTGATATAAAGTTACAGGGAACAGCATTCTGACATTAAAAAAAAGCTACTTCAAAGCCCAATCACTTCTTCACCTAATTATGTATACACTTCCGTAGAGCCCAGAATTCTGAACAGTGACGATGTTTTCTGAGAAATGCCTGATCAGCCAGTTATGAATACAGTTAGAACAAGATTTGTCAGAACTTTTATTTATTCTCCTTTCATTCATTGTCTACCACAAAAGACACAGGAAAATGCAGCTTTACCTGCCTGTTGCCATATCATGTCAGGCAGTGATCTCATCACAAGAAAAACACCTGGAAGTGTTGTTCATTCATTAGGCAGCCATCTTCCCTCTCTGGCAGTACTGAACCAATGTTAAGATCTTATTGATGAAATATAAAACTAAGATTCTGAATAATCTTCAGTCAATTTATTTTGGGGCAATTCTTCACTTGGAAACTCTCTCCCCTTAGCCTCTACGCAATTTCAAGTGTATACAGCAATATTCTCTTTGTACACTGCAATATTCTCTTTGTGATTTAAGAACAAGTTAAAAATATGAAACCAAAGAGCCCCCAAAACAAGGCACAAAAGCAACTAAAAACCTAAGCTTTACAAAGACAAATATATGTGCTGTATGCCCTGCCTAAGAAGGCTACAAGAACAGGCCATATATTGCTGGCCAATACGGCCTTTAGAGAAAGTACTTTTATGGTTTGTGAAATTTTGGAGACTTGTTAGAGTTTGCTAAGAACATCCCAGATAAATATTACAGCAACACTCATCTCACAGTGTCTGGATAATGAAGTGGCAAACATGTCAAAAAATGGTACTCTGGGACCATTGTTAACAAACTGCAGGAAGTCAATAGCGTTTTTTTTGAACCACAACCTGACTCCTGCAGTTAGAGTGGTTAATAAGAGGTATTTCTTGATCTGCTGCAGCTTATGGTTTGATCACTCAACATAATTCTGTTCATGGCAAAGCAGCAACCCAGTTGAAAGTGAAGTCAGGTTCACTCCATCAGCTGGAATGATTCCACTCTAAAGAGGCAAAAAAGGTCCAGAACCAGTCAGATGCTAAATTCCACAATGATCCCAATGAAGTCAATGGGGCTCCGCCTAACTCCAATGATATGCTTACCACAGGACCCTGCTTCATGGAACCGTATTCAGATCTAGGATGCTATACTAACAATACAAATTGTCTTGTACTCAACATATCTGTAAAAGGATGGCCTCAGAGCTAGTTAAAGAAACATTTAGCAACTTAGTATTTGTCAGGTATTTTATTTCATTGAGAGTTTTAAGAACCTTTTATGATGCAAGTACTCTGGACAGATCACTGCATATTTAAAGAGACAGCCAAAACAAAAAAGGAGTACCAGTACACATAAGAAAAGTGTTTTAATGGCACATGAAGTAACATTTTCACGAGTAACAAGAAGGAAAAATTGTTTTTTAAAAATTAATCTAGCAGGTAAACATTTACATTCAAACAGTATTTTGAATGCTAAGTCTCTTAGATTTGATGACTCTACAATGGCCAAATGAATATATCACATGTCTACAAAACAAAATTGGGATTCACTCTAAAAAATGCAGAACTAATCAGTATCTTTAAAAAAGCACAAGTCAACAAAAAATCCACTACACCAAAGGTTATACATTAAGATTCAAACTGCAATGTTATTGTGTCAGGAAATTGCCTGATCTTTCCAGAGCTCCATTGACTTCAGTGAGAACTCTGTGTCTGAATACGCTCGCCAACACAAACTACAGGGAATTCTTTTCTTTTCCCTCAAAATACATAATACCTATAGAAACCTGATTTATCATAACTTAAACCAACTTCCTAATGCTCGTATAACTGGGTTTTCTTCATTCAATTTTCAATTTTGTTTCAAGGCCTTTTTTTTTCAAAAAGCAATAAAATAAAATAACAACACAGCACCACCTTCTTACACAGAAAGCTTAAAACAATCAACAGACACAACAAAGACCAACATTACAGAACAATGTCCAAAATACCAACCTTCTGCGCAGGGCACAACTATCAAAGCTCTGTCAATAAAAACCGTGTTAGTTAGATGCTGGGCCACACCAACACTCGATGCTTCACGAAACTTAATATAACAAACTTTGGAGGAAAAAGCAAGAGGTGCATTGCTGCAAGATAAAAGGAAAAAAAAAACAATTAGTCAGAACTGCATGCATGTATTTTTAACTGTTACTCCTTATGCGAAAAAAAGGGTTTTAGACTTCCTAGAAAAGGAAGACAAAAGTACAGAAATCTACTAACTTGCCTACTTACTCTATCAGTGAAAAAAAGCACAGTGTAGCACCTCCTGCTTTTTAGTGAAAACTTACATAAGAAAAAATCTCTAACTAACAAGGCTGATTTTCTTTTATAATCAGGCTACACAACATTGAATAGTACAATTCAAATTACTATTTTAAG
Organism: Origma solitaria; assembly: GCA_013397895.1. Lineage (NCBI taxonomy): Eukaryota > Metazoa > Chordata > Aves > Passeriformes > Acanthizidae > Origma > Origma solitaria. The sequence goes on along the minus strand of VZRL01006193.1, from coordinate 818,783 downwards.
GAGCATATTTACTTCACAATTATAATTGCCAAGTAAATATTTTATACTGTATCTTTTTTTCAGAAAATAATCTTTGTTTAGGAAAGTCAAACAACAAACCACCATTTTTGGTGGGTCCTTCAGATATTAGCCTGTAATAATGAATAGTCTTTCTCTGGCATTCACAAAGGCAGTTTTATTAATTCCTACTAAGATAAAAGCAGTTCTTGAGAGAGCTTTCAAATACTGGGTCTTAGTTGACTAATGTAAAAAACCCCTTTTTATCATTTGCTTAAGTTCGGCATAGTGTAGCATGGGGTAACACTGAGTAGGAGCAACTCACCGTTAGGCTAAAAAGGGAAGAAAACTTGTAATTCACTTTTCCATTAGGCAGTATAACAACAAAGAACATGTAAACATTGCAATCTTGATCAAAACCACCTAAGTTAGCTTTAAAAATAGATCCCCTAGTCAAGGTTTTTGACTTTTATACAAGCACCTTATTTCTTCACATGAAAGAAGTACCGGTAAAATCTTCAAAGATAGAATGTAATAGGATATTGCTGGAGTATCAGCAATTTTCATTTGAAAACATGGAAAATACGTTGCATAAACTGTTTCATCCTGGTCCTGCCTCAACCAAAATGGAAACACTTGTGAAATTTCTGAAAGCACCAGCAGTTTCACACAACCTATCTTGCAGCCCTTCAAATTCCAAACAGGTACCTTCCCAAGTATTCTCTGAAATTCCACCAGACCTCAGTATTTAAATACAAATTCAAAAGTTTTAGACACATTATCTCATCACATTTTCACAAAAATAAACCAAGAACTTATGCCTGAGGCAGGAAGACTAGTATGTTTCTGGTCATGAGGACAGAAACACCAATGTATAAGACCTAGAGATGGCCAAATCCAGAATGGCATTCAGAAACACCTATGATGGAAAATTCTGTAAGAACAGACATACTGTGGAGGAAAAACTAAACAGGGAGTGGGAGAGACCTAAACGTGAAAGTCAACCTCATATGATTTAGAAAAGCATTACAAGACTCCTACATTTCTTTGGCCAACTTCATTTGTTTGGAGTGGCTAATGTTTTCACAGTTTTAAGTTTCTACATTCAGGAAGGAAATAACTGGATAGAACAGCTTCTGAGCCAGCTGCAAAGTCTTGGCTGAGACCAGTTTCCAACATCAGAAATGACAGCCAGCTGTGACTTTTTCAGTACTGAACAGAAACTTCATTTACCACAAGGACTTCCATAGCCACAAGTAGTTTTTTATTTGGTTTGGTTTGCTGGGGGAGAGGAATCTAAGAGAAGGGAGGAAAGGGTGTCTTGGGGTTTTCTGTTGTCGTCATTTGGGGTTTGCTTGTTTCTTTTTAAATATTCCTGTTAGTGTTATAATCCAAATGGCTGAAGCCTCCACTGAAGATTCTCAGACCCACACTGTTGAACACTTCTAATATCTCCTAGGTTTTTTCCCTTTTTTGTTTTTATTGCCAACTCAGGAACACAATTCTGCTCCAGGCAGTTTCAGGCCCCACAAGAATCCCTGTAAATTTTAACATCTATAGAGCCTGCAATGACAAGTGTGTTTTTTACAAGATTTACCCTCCTGTATTTCCTGATTTCGAACACAAAAGCTACGTGGAAAGTATTTTAAAAAATATTAAATATTTGAACAGTGGTGCAAATGAGGCATTACAAAAGCATCTTGGCACCAAGTGTTTTCCAAAGGTGAGGAAGAAAAACTTCTCCAGGAGACCATCTCTACTAAAAACACATGAAAGTTGCATCTACATCAAGGGAAACTATTAAGATCTAAGAGACCTAAGAAGGTTTAACAGTGATGGAGTCCTCTCCTTTAATGAAGTCAGCCCCCAAAACCTTCCCATCAGGCTTAAGAAGCCTTTCCTAAAACAGTAAACCCCTATTCTATTTTAATTTCTTTTGTTGCCTTTTTTTTTCCTAACCTTTACCTAGGGAAGGGGGATAGAGGGAGACACACAATCTTTTTCCTACAGTTACACAGCACTGATGTCAAAAAGCAACTCCTACATCTCTGATTCAAAGTAACTAAAATCCAGTTAGTTTCTTTAGGAAAAGAAATTAAACAAATACCTAAAAAGTAGTTGGACATTGCCGACATTTTCGTTTCCCTTTGTAGGAAGACAGCAACATTCATCTCCCAACAGAACAAAAAGCAACCAAAATATTTCCTTAGAATTATCTACTCAGAAATCTATGGTAAAAAAATGAAAAAAAAAAAGGCTACAAAACATTTCTCTAACTGTCCAAATTTCCTCAGGTGGGGAAGGGTGGTGGGGTGTGTGGGGTGCAAAGGACATGACAGAAATTAATAACGTATTAAAATAGAATGTTATGGAATAATTGTGCAGATCAGTTTAAATAAGACTGCGTGTGTTTTGCCTCAGAGGCCTCACCTATATTGCTGTCACTGCAAGATCCAGCAATGTCTATTTGTTGGACTACATAGATGATGATCCATGTCCCTTTTCTCAGTTAAGTGAAGGTGGCCCAACCATCTGTGTCAGAACAGGTAAGGTATACAAGTGAGAGTGATTTGGGTGGCACCCCTCAGTGCTAAACTATGCTTTGCCCAAATACCCTGGTTCATGTACAGAACACCTTTAGGCTCCAAACTAGAGGAGGCCCCAAACCCCATTGCCAAGGTCTGGTATGGCATATGTCTCCACCTCTCAACGCCTACTGGGTTGCAACCAGAGCGGAGCTTCCTGGTGGCAGAATACAGAGGCCAATCCAGTCTTGCCCTTGACTAGGGGCGGGTTATGATCAAGGAGCCTATCAACCAACTTCTACTTAAACTAAAAGTTTATTCTCAGTGTTCTAGCTTCCAAGACCACTCCTGACTATCCCTAAGCAAGCAGCGTTACACAGGGGGTCTTTCAATGCCTAAGGAGATAGTTTGTGATTCCTTGCTTTCAAACAACTCATTCTGCGAAAACCCAACTGCCGCTCAAGAAAGTTTTTCAACATTTAGCTGTTCAAAAAACCTTTTAAGGCCACATTTGAAGGCTCATTGCTACTAATGTAATTTTGAAGGCTACTCTGAAACACAGACTTCAACCAGGCGACAAGTGTATCACAAAAGCATGTCTAGGACTAAGAATCCGATTACAGGTGTCACCAGTCTCCTACTATGATGAAAAACGCCGCCAGGCTGTGTCAGTAACTGGCATACTGGAGTACATACCCAAGGCAAAAGACCTGTTACACCCTGCAAACCAGCTTCAGATTTTAACTGTACTGCAAACTGATCTACTTTTTGTTTGGGACACTTTTACTTCCCATCCACTTGTCAATGAAATACTGTTTTCTGAATTTACCACCACGGTATTTAGGCAAGGAAATCCATACTTCTAATAGTTATGCATAAATAACTGTAAATAAAACCAAGCGTAAAACAGGTAACAACAATCCTGCATCCTATCTGTGAGAAGTGAATTAATCAGTATTATAGGCTTAATAGGTTAATCCCTATTATGGTGGTGGATTTTAGTATTTTATGTATATCTACACCCTGGCAAAATTGTACATATTGGCACAAACATTATTTGTGTATGAACATCAAGAAAGGCCCCATTTCCCTTAAAAACCTGTTACATAACCTAGTGAAAGATAAGAAAAGCTGCAACATAAAAACCACATTCACTCAAGAGAAAACCCAGAGAATAAACTATGGAACAAGCCCAGGGCAAAACCCTAGGAAATTGTATGAACATCCACCATATAGCTATCAGCAAGGCTGTTTTAAGCACATCTTTACATATTTCTTTTTTTCCTGAATGGCTGGCATTCTAACATACTCAGATGTAATGCAGCTATACAAAAACTGAAAAACACCAACTTCTTGGCTATTCTGTTTTGCAAATTGAGGTTTTGTTAGCCTGAACATCTTTGTATTAAAATTCACGTATCAGGATGCTAATAACGCTCTCTCCTCTACAGTACTCTGATTTAATTTTTTGTGAGAAAATACAAGGTTTGAAATGGCATATTTGTAATCCACTTCCCAGCAAAACTGCTGCCTCGTGAAAAAAAAAATTTCTTTTCCTCCCCTTTTCTGCTGATCATCACCTGCCCAGGAGAAGCAAGACAGTTCTTTTGCGAGCCCCAGTATCTCCCACCTAAGCGCACCCCTCACATGCCGCTGACACCTTGCGAACCGCTATAATTTAGAGAGAGGTGCGACGTCCGTGAACAATTTACTGCACAAGCATTACTGGCGGCAACTCCGAGCAGAAGGCAGGACAGGCTCCTTCCCTCTGCAGAACCTCAGCTATTTTGGCTTCTATTCGGATGGCCCCTTCTCGGAGCACAGCGCCCTTCGAACAGACGGGGGAAAAAAAAAGAATACAGGCAGTCGGGCGGGGGCCCGGCCTGGGACTCCCCGGTCCAGCTCGCCTGCACCCAGCCTGGGCGAGGAGAAGTGGGCATGGGAAAGTGGGTTTCCAGGGAAGGGGGAAAAGGGCCGGCGCCGCCATCTTAAGTGCGGGCGCAGCTCCTTCCCCGCCGCCCCGGCCATACAAAGGGGAGGGACCACGTGACGCCCGCCCGGTGCCCGCACTCAAAATGGCGAGCGTGGCCTCCTGCCTCTGCTCTTCCCGCCACTCCTCAGCCCCTCCGCGCCTCTTCCTCATCCCTAGTCTCCGTCCTTACGGAGGGTGGCACGGGCCCCACTTACTCCGGGGGATAGAGACGCAGCTCCTCGATATCTCCTAGGAAGCCAAAGAGTGTCCGCATCTGCTCGCTGGTCACGGCCGAGGAGAGGTTGGTGACCTGGATGACGGACGT
>VZRL01006193.1:780464-813949 GCA_013397895.1 Origma solitaria | reverse complement strand
GGCCCAAGGGGAAGCCCAGCGGGACCCCGATCCCGCCGCTGTTCATCATGGCGGCGCCTACCCAGCCTCACCGCGCGCACCCGGGGGCGCGAGCCCGCCCACCGAGAGGGGTGCGCGCCGCCGGCCCCTCGGGCGGGCGCTCTAGCGGCGCACTCGACTGCTCCCACAAGAGTTCTCGAAGAGGCGGGCGGCCCCTGCCGGCGGGGCCTCCGGCTTGCCCGCGGCGTGGAGATCGCTCCCTTCCCCGGGAGCCGCTTCCGCAGGAGCCTCCTCATAAGAAGCCGGCCGGGCCGCCGTGTGCAGGGCGGGATCGGTGCGGGCCTTGGCCCCGCCCAGGAAGAGGCGTGGTCGTGGGGGGCCGCCCCCGCCGTTTGGTTTTGCGCGCGCACGGCGGGTGCCGCTAACGCGCGCCGGGCCAGGGGCGGCCTCGTCGACCCCGTCGGTGGCTCGGGGCCTTCAGGGGCGAGACCCCAGAGAAGAGTGAGGTTTGTTTAAATGTGCGTTTGGTGGCCAGCTTTAGTAAGAGACAGTTTAATCATCCTAGGGAATGAGCCTTGGAGAACGCCCTGTGTCTAAACAGGAGGGGTTGTAATAGAACGTGTTGTAAATGGTTCAGTTCTAACTTGACTGCGAACCAATCCCGATGAAATTGATCTTGCCTGCAGTTGTAGTTCAAGTTCTTAAAAATTAGATTGTCTGGAGAAAATGAAGCTGAGCGCTTCGTGTGTGGGCCATCACTATTAAGGAACAAACGATGCTTTTTCCTAGTGGCGAAGAGCTGTTCATCTTTGCACTGAAAGGTTTAAGGTTTCAGACAGTTTGTAACACCATTTCCCAAGCATGAACTGAGAAGAGATTGAAGTATTTTTGAAGCTATCTGGGGTGAAAAATACTGCGAATTTGTGATAGTTCCCTGAGCAAGTAGGTCAGTTATTACAGAATCTCCATAGATAAGTCTGGGTAATGCATCCTTCATTGATGCTCAGTACAGTACAGAAAGGTAAGCAATTCCAAGCAATTGTCAGACATGTATTTTATTTACAAACGTTTATGTTTCAGGTAGGACTAAATTCCAAACTATTATCAGTGCACTCGTATTATCTTTCTAAATTAAATCCATATTCCAAAAGTACAAGACTTTGACTCAAATTCCTTTCAGCCATTCTGGTAGCTTCTGATCAGCTTAAGTTGAGAGAAGTTTAACTGGAGCTTCCGGATATTTTTTAATATATTGCTGCATATATGATATATATTGTCAAAAATGAAACTGGTATTATTCTATATGTAGGAACCTTACATAAAGTTTTCTTATGTTTTCACTAGTACATCTCATCCAAAGATGGTTATCAGAGATGTAGAAGATATTACTGCTTTGAATATTCTTACCCTTTCTCCTTGCATCTGTCAGTGGAGGGTACACAATAAACGCTAGAATTCACAAAGATGAGCTTTGTGATGTCAGAACTGACTGGGATACCCTCCTTCAGGTAAAGCCTATAAAATATGTGTGAAATTCTGAGCTACTCGTCTGCTCTCTGAAAACAAGGCAAGCAAAATACTGATAAGATTTTGTAATTTTTAGTCCCTGCCACAGCACAAAATTAGCTTGGAAAATAATTGAATTTGTATTTCAGAAGAATAGGGGGAAACAAATCAAACCTATCCCAGACCCCTGAAAATTTAATGCTGAAAGCCTTGCATCATACGTGCTGCCACTGAAAGGCTGAAAGCAGACCATGAGTATTTTAGCCAAGCCATTCAAAATTTAGAGGTGTTAAAGGGCCACTTCCTCTCTTACAATAAACCCCCCAGAACTATGGAGAAAGAAAAAGGTAAATAAAAAGGGTAGACATGCAGAAAGGGAATTGATGCACAAGCAGTACCCAAACATCATCTCTCATCTAGGGCTAACAGACCTGCATTAATATCTTACACATTGCTGGAGGTCTAGAGAAAACTTCAGCTGGGACCTAAGTGAATTAATGTGTACAAGTTCCTTTTCAATCTTGCCCACCTGTTTTTACTTGTTATTAACTGTATTTGTGCATGTAAATAAAGCTTCAGTAAATAAATTCTTGCATTTCACTTCTACCTTGCTTGTCAGGCTAACTAGCAAAACCCAAGGCATTCTGCCGGCTTTTTGGAGGTATTGGGCAAACCTCAGATTGTAAAGTATTTGCTTTCCGTTACAACTACATGCCTTTTCTATTTCATTAATCAGCAGAGTTTTTCCTTAGAATTGTAAAATAATCTTCCCCTCAACCTCCATCTCCTCTTCTCTTTAGATTCTGAAAAACAACAGTAATGCATTAACTCTGTAGGGATTGTGAAACAAATTCCAGTTTACCAGCATGTAAAATGGTGAAGGTCTTTAAATAAGAGCAACTATTAGCCTTTTGTCCAAGATTGTATTTTGTGATCTTACAATGAGGATTAAAACACATTTACTGGGAAATGTTACTTGCAAGTCCCAGTAGAAAAATATAGGCAATTCAGAAGGAAGTTGCAGTAAAAGCTGGTTTAGATGATCAGGGGAAAAGTCTTTTTCATTACAAGAAGTCATCTGTTGAGTAGACAAGGGGTGGTCTGATAGAGGTGGACATTTCTGTGGTACTTGCTGTGCTTGCAGGGGGAGGGAGCTGAAATCACATGAGGTAAAAGAAAGAAACATTCGAAAGCTTTCATTAGCTTTCTTTAAATGGAACCTTAAAGACTTCAGAAAAGAATGTTAGCCACAGAGATAACAATTACTTGATAAAAATCAAATAGTTCTAAGTCTTAAGCACTTTATGAGAAGTAAAATTTAACTTCAGATTCAACCACTACTGCAGCACTGGTAAAACCTGTCTCTGGAAATCCAAAGCCCTTGAGACTACTGAGAAAGTCTGGAGCAAAGAAGATGTACCCATGGCTGAGGAGAATCAGGATAAAGGAATTGTTCACATGCAGGATCACAGGACACGATGGGATGTTCCTGTGTGTGTTGAGGAATCTAGCCAGTGTACTGTGAGACCACCTCTAATTATCTTTCAAAGACATAGTGTTTGGGGAGGGGAATGTCACCCCTAGCTTCCAGATGGGCAAAAAGGAGCGTTGGTAAAATTAGAGGCCAATCAGCCCCGCCTCGCTCGCTGGTAAAGTGATGGAGCAAATCCACCCGAGAGCCATTTTCAAACTTGCTAAGGACAAGAAGAACACTGCAAGTTGTGAGTATGGATTTATAAAGAGAAAACTGTGCCTGACCACCTGGTAGCCTTCTGCTGCCATTAAAGGACTGGGTCATGAATGAGGGGAGGGCAGTGAATACTGTTAGTCTTGAGTTTCTCAAGGCTTTTGTAACTTTGTCCCATAACATCCTTTAAAATATATTTCTTTGACTCCTCTTTCAAGAGCAGTACTAGAATGCCACTAAAAGCCAATATATTTGTATAGCCTGTGCTACCTAAGTTTGTTTTCATACATAGTAACTTTACACCACTTATTGTATAATGAAAATGTCAATGTTTTGTGTAGATTAGTGGTGCAGAACACAGGAAACCAGTTTCTCTTCTACAACATGGGTGTTCCTTCTCTTGTAAGTTAATCAAGAGGCATAATCTTTGAATGCCAGTCTCCTGCTACTCACAGTAGACCACCAGTACAAACTGACTGCTGATAGCACTCCTATTTTCTGTTTTTGTGCAAGCACATGGTCTGGGTTCACAGACACATGTTCACACATCAGATTAACTTGAACTAACTTTGAAATACAGACCAATCAGAAAATGTTAACTTTGTAAAATTTCATCGATAATAGACTTTAGAATAAACTCCAGAAGATCCACAGTGCTTCCCAAGCACAAGATGTTGTTTTCATCCCCTTTCCATTGTTATCCCTTTCAGGTTTATCAGATAACTGCTCTCGTTTTTTGTATGTCTTAGTATAATTTATGGAGTTTTTTTAAGGAGACTCATGTAGAACAGAAAAACATCTTATAGAAAACAAACACTTAATTCTGTGTAGAAATCCCTGGTTCACCACATCTGTAATCCCAACAATTATATAAAATTTTTCAAGAAGAAAGTAAAATACCAATTGTATATATGTACCCAGAAAAATTCTGTTTTTCCCAGATAAAATTTCTAGGGTAGTAATTATTTTCCCCAGGTGAAAGCTTTATCTAGAAATGTTAAAATCCTGCCTATAATGAGATTAACAGATGAAGGTTACATGGTCACTGTAAGCAGCTGAAACCAGTTTAAACCTCCTGCCTCTGGATGGCAGTCAGCTTTACAAGCTAGCATTGGTAAACTGAAACAGCTGTGAGATTTCTGCATCTGCTTTTCTGTTTTTGGCAAACACATGAAAAAAATTAGGATTGCTGTATTTAGCATAGCAGTATCCATTAGAAGAGTCACAGCAGCTCTAAGAATGTGTTGTACAATGACATTCTTCTCTCCATAAAATTGCTTGTGTCAAAGATGGAGTAGCTTTTCTTGACTTAAAATTATTTTTTAAACTTGCTTCAAAATTAGGTGAGGGAGTTAGCTAACAGCCTGAGATAGTATTGTTACCTCTGAATCTCCAAGCACATATTAACAAAGAAGGAGTATTCCCACCATTTAGAAACTGGGAAAATGCACAAAAGCAGTTAAGATTTGAGAATCTTAATCTCAGAACAGATTCTGAGTCCATTTTTCATTTCTGGGCAGCATTTCTTCAGTCACTTGTGAAATCTAGTATCTGTTCTGCAGACAAAACTACTTGGATTACAGCAGCATTTTTTCTTCAAAAGGGAATTTTAGAAAACCCGTTTTCAAAGCTGTATAAAAGTCTACATATCAGTTGATAAACTAATAGTTTTATGATATACTTTGAATACCTGTATGTGTAACTAGGTATGTGTAGGGAAAGGAAAAGAAAATGTAAAAACTCAGCTTTTAAATTTAATTTTTTTAAATTTTTATTAAATTGAGTGTCTGCTAGGAGATCTGCTACTTGCTGTTTTTCTGGCAGGACATACAATTAGAACTGTTTGGGTAGGTGCCCACTCGAGTGAAAAAAACATCTTTTTTTTTTTTGCTGTGGGGTTGCCCTGCTGAGGATCACAGCATGTAATTCTACATAACAGGAACAGTTTTTAAACCTCAAATAAAGCTCTCTGAACAAGGTAATTCAAAGGTATTGGGTGGAAAATTCTGGAGTTCACTGGGACAAACTTCCTTTCCAGATGGATTTTGTAGAAGCAGGGCAAGAAGTTTTCTTCATGGCGTAAGAATATAATAGAACCTTTATAATTGTGAAGTTTGAAAACTGGAGTATAACTCAGAGCAGATAAACGTTTATGTTTTACTTCCAACTTTTATTTGAAAGTGGCATAAAATAGGCATTATTACAAAACAAAGTGAATTCAGTAATCCTAAAAAAAATTTTGTGTCTTCAGATACCTTAAAATATAATGATTCAATCTGTAATAGATTAACTGCATTTGCAAATAAAAAACCCACAACATTGCTTACTGCAGGTTCAGAAAATCACCCAGGGTATTTTCATAAAATGCAGAAGAAAAGAAAAATTGTTTAGATTTTTTTTTATCTGTTTGGAGCCTTTCAGCATGGTTTCTAACCCTTGCATGCATCAACTCCAACCTCATCAGTCATTGCTTATGACAGTTAGCAAACAAGACAATTTTCCATGATTATTTCATTTTTTCCAGGACTTAGTACTATGTCAGCTAAACAGATGTTACTATCTATTTCAATATTTATTAATAAACCTAAATTTCTCTGCAGTGAAGCTACAGCTTTCAACTGAAGTAGTTTTTGGTATAAATATTTCCAGCAAAAATGCCTTCTCCATATTCAAAACCAGTTGCAGTTGTTGATTATTCTATTGTAAGTGGAAGTTCTTGCACATGAAAATCAATCTAGTAGGCTAGTACACTGATGTTAAGAGCCATGGCAAAATTCTGTATTTTGCCAGTGCATACTTATAATTAACTAGAAAACCTTCCCCCGTTTTTGTTGGTTTGTTGTTGGTGCTTTTTTCTCCAGTTTCCTTCACAAATTAGCAACATCAGCAGTTGAATGAGAATTTCTCTGCAGAGCATCCAGTTCATCCACTACCAGTTTCTCCATTAAAAGACAGTCCATGAAAAGTCAAATCAATCAAATCCGTATTTTCACATCTGGGAAACAAGAGTGACTATTCTGCCACAGCTTTTTTCATTAATTTAGACAATACTGAAGAATAAGCATTTCAGCCATTTGCAGCATCCAGCCATGCCTCAGGAAATGGATGCAGTGCAGAGCCATACTGCCCTTTGTGTTATGCAGCTGCAAAAATAGAGGTTGTGGACTGCAGTGATAAGAAATTTAACCCCCACGTGCTCTAATGTTTGGGCCATGCAGAAAAACTTTGTTATTTCAGCAATGTGATGTCTCATGAGGAACTCTTCTCAGCCATTTCAGGAACATTGACAGCCTAGTCATGTTCTCTTGCACATTCTTAATGCACCTCTAAAGCTTTTAATCTGGAATTCATATAAATATGAGGGGCTGAGCCTTTCACAGCTCAGCAATGTTTATCCATACTTGAAAATTACTTTTGATATGCACAAAATCCTGTGCATATTATTTCTGATATAGTTTAAAATATCGGATGTAGTGCTCATGTCATGTTTTCCTTTAGGCCAAACAGCTGCTACTTTTTCCATGCTTAATGCTTATCACTAATACAAAGCAATAGTTCAAATAGTTCAAATTGCAGAATTGAAATAGAAGTCACAGTGTCAAAGACAGTATTCAGGAAAAGCAAACATAAGAAGGCAAAGAGCTGGAAATTAGAGAGAGCCACAGAGAAGAGGGTCTGAACTGCAGGGTGGGTGATGCTGTCTGTACTTGCAATGAGGCTCTTATAAAGCAGCAGAAGGGAGATGATGCTCACAGGAACCCTCCAAGAAACTAGAGGGACCTGCTGTTGCCAGGTACAGGGCAAGAGGGTCACAGGGCTATGGTCCTGGGGAAGCTCTGGCAGCTTGTAACATGTGCAGTCAGCATCCTTTGACACAAGGTCCCTGTTTTTTACAGCTGCCCCTGCTTGGAGAGAGTGATGCTCCCACTTTTTAGCTGGTGCTAGGAGGAGGCTTGTTGGATCAGAGGGAGTATCTGGGGCCCTTCCTGGACCTTTCATGCAGGGTCTGTGCTGCTGTTGGAGAGCTGTGCTGCTAAGCAGAGGAATTTTGGAAGCCAGCAACCTGTGCAGCTTGAGGGGAGACAGGACCTCGTCAGACCCTACACCTTCAAGAGCCCTGGGCCCCACCACAATGCAGACCTGGGCAGTCTGTCACTAGCAGATCCACAGGTGGAATACCAATGGAAGGCAACAGCTGGAAACTCGTGGCTTCCAGCACTGCATGTAAGGCTCCTGCTTGTAGTACAGTTTTAACAGTTGGTGTAGCAGAGCACCAGTTTCAAGGCAGACTCATAGATACTGCAATAAAATCTTCTGTACACATTCAGTAATTGAATTTAATCCATGGCAGCAGGAATAACATACCAAAAAATACACTTTGTCTCTGAAAAAGTGCCTTCAGGCAGGAAAACCTAAGTTAGACCCAGCATTCTCAGATGCTTGATGAAAACAGTAAACTGTTGAGTTATAAAATAATGTCCAGGTAGGGAGCAGATACAGGAAACCTAAATAATGAGGGGTCCAATACTCCAAGGTGATCAGGGCCATAACCTGTTATAGTTAGAATCAGATTTCTGTATAGAGGAAGTAGGGCATAGTGGTACTGGCATGGCAGATTCACATATACAAGGAAAAATGACTAAACAATTTGTGTTACTACATTGTTGTGTGGTTTCCAAGAAAACTGGATATAAAGCTGAATTTATCTCTCCTGTGAAATTCTGTGCCTAGCTCTTCAATTTCATTACCACATAACCCTTGCACACCTCTTTGGAGTGCTTGCAGTGTACTCCTAATATTAACCCTACTCCTTGACCTAGGCATCCCTCTCTGCCTGTCAAAACTACTTGCAGCTGAAGTCCTCCCTTTGTGACAGAAGCCACTCACTGCCCTATGTGATTTCATTGCAAGACTGGGGTGCATTGGGTCTAGCTGAGATGGAGCTCATTGCCCAACAGCAGCCCTCACTGCAAGTTCATTGCATTGGTAGCCACAGAGGTGTTGATGACACCCAGGGTTTGGTTGCTGCTGGACAGTGCTGGCACAGCACCAGCGCTGACTCTCCAGGCTCCCCATCAGTAGGCTGGGGGTGAGCAAGATCCTGGGAGGGGACACAAATAGGCCAGCTAACCCAAACAGACCAAATGGGTGCTTCATACCATATGATGTCAGCTCAGATAGAAAAGCTAAGAAGAGGAGGAGGAAGGTTGTTTTTTACACTGCCTGCCAGAGCAACCACTACCCCTGCTGATGCCCTGTTTCCTGGGAAGTGGCCAGACATCATTTGCTGATAAGAAGTAGAAAATAAAATTATGATTCCTTTTCTCTTTGCTTGTATGTGCGTAAACTTTCACTTTTGCTTTAGCAAACTGCCTTATCTCAACCTACAAGTTGTTTTCCATCTTATTTTCTCTCCTGTGCAGCTAGGGAAGCAGGAGTAATAGAGCAGCTTGGTAAGCACCTGGCATCCAGCCAACCCACCACATGGGGTTATGCACATGGGGTTATTCACAAAATCCTTCTTTGTTACGAAGAACCCAGTCTTGCAATGGAATCACCTAAAACAGACTCATGGGCACTGAGATGCACAGAGCCAGGAACACAAATAAGACTTTACTAATGTATATTGATGGAGTACTGAGGTCTACAGAAACTGTAGATGAATCAAACAGCATTATGGAGAATTTCTTAAAACTTAAATAAGTCAATTTCACACAGCTTTAAAGAGCATTAGTTTATTATCTATTCTCCATGTGTTACCTCAGAAACAGTCTTATTATATACAAAAATTTGGAATGTTGAATAAATGCTGATCAATAGAAACATTACATAGCTGTTGAGGGAGTATTTCTAAACAAAACCAAAATAATCATGAATGTTTGACTCTGTGTGTTGCTTATTGCTATGTTGTGTTCATAGAATGCTTTCAAGTATATACACTTTTCTGAATTCATCCAAAAAAGAAACTAAAAAAATATTTACATAATAAATACGTGGGAGACTTCATCTTTTCGTTACATCAGTTGAACTGATTCTTTAATGAACTATTAAGAATAGAAAGAATTAACAGAGTTTGCATCAATTCATTGCCATGCTGAGTAACTTAGGCTGCTGATGGATTTTATTCTATTCAAAATGTAGTTTACAATGCATTCAAAATTAAAAGTGCCGATATGGTCTCTTGTCCTGTTGAATCCTGGCTGGACTAGTTCAGGAGACATCCTTCTCCCACTCCCCACAAAATCATTTAGTCTGACATGTTTACCTTCACACACTGACACTGACAAAACAAACACATTTCAATTCACTGAAAACTCAAACATTTAGTAAGTAAAATCAGCATAATCCATGTTTTATTAGACGATTAATTTGCTAAATGACGGAAGACAAGCTTTGGCCAAGTATTTCCACAAGAAGTACTAAACTTCTTGCTATAAATCTCTACTTATATAGTTCTACCAGCTGAACAGTTTTTGGTAGAATTTTTCTGTGATACATAAATCTGAAAATTAAGTGACACAACAACATTTAAAACTTCTGTTACCATTAAAGCAAAATACAATACAGTATAATTTCTCCGTGATATATTTAAATGTACTGCAAAATGTATACAAAGTCAGTCCAAGATCAGTAAAGAATCAGTTCTGCATTTTGGACTTTTCCCTTCTCAAAGATACAGGTTTTGTAGAAGACCAAGGTCATTTAGGACTTGTCTGTATGTATCCCCATTAAAAGGCAGTGTGTGATAAAAATAACATGATTAAAAGTAATGAACATGTGATGTGAACATTTTGCATTTTCAATAAAAAAATAGAAACTAAACAACAACTAAACACTGAAGCCTGCCATTATATAGCTATGTTTCTCATTCTTTAACAGCACACAGAAAATAAGTGAATTTTATCAAAATACAGCACATTTCTGCTAATATATCAAAAAAATCATTTTCTATGTAAATATTACTGAAAATCAACTAAAAAGAATTAAAATATACAAAGAGTTGTTAAAGGGTTTCAATTAAAATTATTAGAACTATACACAGTACAATAAGCAATAGTTAACATCTTTGAAAGAAGTGCAATAATATTGGAGTTCACTTATTAAAAAAGTACTGCCTGTTTATTACTGCTAGCTATGTATAATTCCTTTCTCTTCCAGCTCATTGTCCCAAAACTAAAGGAAGCTGGTGTTTTTGCTAGCTTTATTAAAAGCATTTACTTTTTGGGTTGAAAAAAGCGCTTATACCTGTCTCAAACTACCAACTTGTACGTAATTAAAAATGAACTGCAATAATTGAATATTGCTCCAATGATAGGCTAATTATTAGCCTTGATTAAAAACAGTTATCGGTCTTCTATGGCACTTTTCCCTGGTCCATAACAACCGTGTATGAATTATCACTGCAGACTATGCAGTCTCTATTCAATTACAGAGGAGAAAGATAAAGTTAATGTTTCTGGTAAACAAAATCAACAGAAGCATAATTGAACCTTTTATACAGTAATAAGGAACAAAGGCAGCCTGTGGTAAATTACTATTACATTAATGTAATTAGAAACCCTTTAATGACTCTGAAGTGTCTAGTTCACATTTAATGTTACCTGTAGGAACAGCCCTTTAAGAAACCTCATTATGAATTGGTGGGTTGTAAGTACACCCTCCCTTTGCTCTCCATCTCACCACAGGAATTCTCCGTCACTGCTCAAAGTTTCACAAACTTGCTTTGGTTACCTAGCTCCATGTGTATGGTTTCCTTTTTGATTAACAAGGCAATGCAAAGGCCAAACAAAATTGAGATGTCTTTCATAACCTTTTCTGCATCATTTACTTTGTGTCTGTTTAAATATATATTACAGGCAACAACCTTAAAAACTGGCCATTTCAGTTTCATTTTTAAAATCTGTCAGCTTAAAATGGAGTAGTTTTTATAAAGATAAAAGTATCACCATTTCCACAAAACTGGGGATTTCCATAGCAGAGAAAAATCTCTGGGCACAATTCCACAGTACAGTTGAAAAAATTATGTATGCAATAAAACAACTAAACATGAATCACGTGTGGCAAATGAATATTCAATGACTACATTAAGAACAAATCCCGTATAATATCACAAATTTGTAGTTACAGTCTTCCTAAAAAAAAAAAAAAGAAACAAAACACCGTAAGCTTTTATTGCATTTTCTATTGGTAGACGTACACTCCAGAACTAAACACTTTTTCTTCTCTCCTGATTCCAGATTTAGATAGCAGATAATTGTTTCACCTGACCTTTTTTCTGTCCAACCAGCACCACCTTCCATCTACCCATTCATCTATACAATGTGCACATAGCAAAGCCAACACTTCATATCCCCGTTCGTATCTACAGAAGTGGTTCAGCATAACACATTAATATCTGGTGAATAAAAATAAAGGCAATAAACAGCTACAGGACAGACAGCCCTGCCATCTGTCCATTGGCTACAACTGAGGCTTCGCAAAGCCTTGCACAAAGTTTAGTAATGTGTATGAATTATCCAAAAATAAACCTACCATCTGTACAAAAAAACAACACAGGTTTGTTCTTGGAGGAGTGATCCTTAGATTGCTATAATGCTTAAAAACAAGTTTATTCACCATATGCATTTCCAAAATTATTTCCTGTATGTTCTATACAGTGGTTTTTCCCCCTTTAACCACAAGTTCAGTATTTCTTGTACAGATTTTGATCATAATTCTTTTTGAGTTCTTTTAATGTATAAAAATATGCAAAATATTCAGTTTCCCCATAGTCCTTCAATGAATTCTGTTGGTTTATCCCCACAATCCAAGGTACTTATGAAGAAACTTCTCGCACAATGATGAGTTCCACTGCATTCTGAAAAGTCTTTAGCAAAGATACTGCTTGTCCATGATCAATATTGATGAAGCTGTATCCATTAGCCTAAAACCAAAAATATTTCAAATTGAAAATGACAGTCTCATATGCCATGTTAATAAAAGATATATTTCATGTTGGTTTATTTAAGCCTTAAGGTTTCTATATGAATGCAGAGAATAAAACACTGCAGATTTGCAGTTACTTGAATATGTACCTGCATGCTACAAAAAACTAAACTAACATATTGGCCTTGGAAGAATATTGCAACTAAGGAAAAGAAAACCGAACTTTTAACCTATTAACATCAGACATCTAACTCATCAGCCGTAATGCAGCCACACCAAAAACCCAAATGTAATACAAATGACACATGCTATTTTAAATATCAGAATAATAGAAATGGCATCTGTGATAAATTAAAACTACTGAGGCCTGTGACAAAAACATTAATGGCACTGGGAGCCATTTTTTGGTGTTAGACCCTGAGATCATCCCTAACTTGAATTTGCCTATGACTCTAAACAATATTGTTATTTTTGGACAAGTCCGTCTTGGCAAAACACAGGTGGGGCCCAAGTGGCCTAAAAAAGACAGGAAAAATATGGCTATGGCTCAGCTTCTCAGAGTATGCTACTGCAAAATCATGCTCAACGTTGTCAGCAAAACATTGCAGAAGGACAAATTTGTCCATTTAAACTGTTACAGCTTTCACTGTGCATCCCACCTTTCTCCCTGAGCTACTTATGTGGTGACAGAGAGAACTAGCCATGTTCTTTGTGCCTTATTTGTGCCATTTTGAAAGCTGCAGTTCTTATCCCATCACTGAACACTCGCTGTTGTTACCAGCTGAATCCTTGGTTACAAAAAACAGTGGTTTTCAAATCTTTCTAGGGTTGCAAAGGAAGATTTATGTAGACTGTTCAGAGAGTATAAGTGGAAATAACCCTTCCAAATTATAATTTGCACAGAATGTCCCAGCCCTAATCTTAAGTATTACTTGCAATTATCCAGTACTAGTCATGTAGAATACTTTTATTAGACATATGCATTAGACATGCATTATAATATGCATGCCTATTGAATGTTTTACAGAGAACATTGCAAAATCAAGCACAGCAAAGGCATTTTGGAAGAGATTATATTCATTAAAAAAATTCACAGAAGTCTGAGCAGCAACAAGACAGACTGGGTTTGTCATTACATCATTGCTGGGATTATCACAGGTAAAAGGAATGTGCTGTTACACAAAAAAAATACTCTCAGTTACAAGAAATTAAGTGGCTTCTGATTCTCTAAGCATGGAAATGCAACTTTTCCTTTAGCTCTTTTTCAAACTGAATTCCTTACTAAATAACAAGGAAAACTCAAGCAGTGCCAACATAACAAAAAATTTTCATCAAGGAATTTGATTTGTCTGCATGACATTTATAAATACAGGAATAAACCATTAAAACAGAAGTTATCTTTCAGACTGTAATGTTCCACTTTACAAATAGGTAACAGATGTGCTAACAGTTTTTTCAAAGGTTTAACATGCTTCCTGTTCCTGTATGTTGGCAGCCCTGGCTGTTGGGTTATCACCATCCCTGTATCAGTAAGAGAACTGGGATCTTTGTCACCCCAGTGAGGAAGAACAAGCACAGGATTATTTACCATGCTTAAGAATAAGCCATCTTTTAGTTGGAACAACTTAGTCTTAGTTCAGTTTTCTTGTGTGACTTTTGGCTTTATCTTTCATTTGAAGAATTAGGCTGAGTTTTCAATGTAGTTTTGTTTTTGAAAACAGTTCACAGGATGTGGTTTAATCGAGATACCAGTGGGGGTGGGGGGGTTGGTTTTGAGTTTTTTGTTTGATCTATTTTTAGAAAACTGAAATGAGTCCATCAACATTTTCATGATATGGTGAATAATTACTTCTAACAAGCTCTGCAACTTTAAGAATAGCTACAACAATGTTCCAATGTCCCATTAGCCCATTTTGGTTAAGAAAGTAAGGTACTTGTTGTTCGTTTCCCTGACCCCTCTACAAATAGCTTATGAGCTCATTAGACAACTTCAAACAAATCTGATAGAAAAGGTCTGATAGGTACAGACTTCCTGGAGAAAGGAACAACACAGCTTGCAATCCAGAAGCCATGACTCCTGAAACGCCTGACTTGGCGGGCCAGCAGCTGGTGGGGCAGCCAGGAGGTGCATGCTGTGTCCAGGCAGACACCAGCCAGCAAAGGGGCAGCTCCGGCCAGTGCTCGTGCATGTCCAGCCTGCCAGTCGGGGAGAGGCAGCAAAGGCTGGCAGGAGCTGCAGCACAGAGAGTGCAGCTGTGGAGAGCAGCTGTCAGGAGCAAGTGCTGGTGTTCAGGCAACACACTGTTCAGAACACTGCATGTGAATGACCACAAATTCAGTAATGGAATGATAGTATAGCCTAATCAAATGCTCATGTTCCATCTCAAATGACATCTTTTGTCACTTTTGTCTTCAGAAGTGTAAAAATGTTCAGAATTTGTAAAAATGATCTACTGTGCTTCAGTCTGTGCCACTTACTGTCATGTTAGGTGGCAGAAAACGAAAAGCTTCATCCCAGAATATAAGAATAAGAATATCTTTTCCAGATACTGGTAATTTATCTAAAAGTTAAACTTTCTGCTCTTAGGTGCAAACTGAAAACGAACTGCTATATTACATAGGCTAGTTAATTAAGTCAGTACAATACCTGAATTATTTTATCCCCTGGCTGTAACAGCTTAGATGCTGGTCCATCTGGCTGCACTCTGGTTACAAATATGCCCTTGAAAAACAGAGGTGGAAAACATTTTTGACAACTTATTTATGAATAACAGGACAGCATCTAACATGTAATTCAAAACATTTTTTCTATTTTCCACCCTAAGCAGAAGAGAATGCAGTATTATTCTACACGTCTCTGGCTTTTGACACCACCTTCCTTTTCTGATGTTAAAAATTCAGAATTGTCTTTAAAGGGTTACTGAAGGGCAAATTGTGATCCAGCTTGGTTGAATTTGGCACATGTATATGTCAAGATGAATTATCAACCACCAGAAATACAGCTGTAGGCTAAATCACTGTCTCTTTTATAAGAAGATTCCTAATTGTACACTCCATAATTCACTATCTCAAATCTGCTAACTGATAACTAGATCTGTGCAAGAACCATTCATCTGGAATAATCCTCTATACTGTTATGCGACTGCTGTGACCACCTACAACCTTGATTTTCCACATCATTTGTCCAGTTTTCTCCCTTCCAGTCCAGGAGTTTAATGGTTTGGGAAATACATATACTTTCTTTACTCCCTTTGGTGAACATGAGAAACATTAAAAATCAGAATGCTTTTAAGAAGCATAGATATAAAATACTTACATCATCTTCTGGTCTGAATGGATTTCCTCTACCACCAACTCCTCCCGATATACTAAATCCAAGTTCTGGATCCTTGTCAACTCTCACTCGAATCTAAATAATTACAGCCAAAGTTAGATGAACTGGCTGAAACTCTACATTCAAAGCTACTGTAATGAAATTACTACTAAGGAATTCAGGTGTACAGAAGCTTTAAAGTGAAAAAAATTTAATAGCAGTTCAAGAAAGTATTATATCTCATAATATTAATGCAGAACAAGATTGCAATACAACAACATCCTGTATCATTGTACCTAAGTTCTACTACAATACTACTTTTATTGTAATCATAGTTCACATGGGCTTAACAATTCAGAGATATTTTGATATGATGTAGGTTACTTTAATGCCCCCAGAAAGTATACATGCTCCTATGAAAGAACCTTTTCCTCATATTTCTTTCCTACCTCTAGATAAATTTTAAAAATGAAACCTCATTCCTACTTTCACTCCAAGTTCTACATAGCCAACACTGTCCTCTTTCTCTTGTTGGAAGTGTTGAATAAAAAACTTATTTTACACAGAAGTGGACATTCTCATTCTAGCACAGAATGAAAATCTAGTTCTCAGTATTTTCTCAAAAAACCCCAAACAATAAAGAAAGAAGGCTGTTAATGAAAGAGCCATTAAGAAAGAGCCATTAAATGTTGTAAGAATTTCTTACATACTTATCTATCATAAATAAAACTGATAATTCTCAGGCACGCATCAGACTGCTCACACTTTTTAATGGATTTTTGCTTATGGATACACATTTCTACACTTGCAGGTTTTTTAATCATCCCAGATGCAAAGTACGCTAAGTTGTACTGTGACTTTGCATTTTCTTCAGTTACTAGCTAAATAATGAATTGAGATAAATAAATAAATTTAGTTGAGAAATTAATTTCTAGCTCAGTAAAAAGATGCAAGTTTAAGTTTCTGGTATATTCTGTTAAAATTCTACCACATTTCTCTCAAAACTGGAAGGATTCTGTGATTTGAGGAGTAGAATTGCTCTGAGATAACAATGTCTTCTGCTGGAGATAAATCCCTATATTGTTTCTGTCACCATCTACAGAGAAATTATAATAAATTAAAACAATGTAACAATCCATTGTCACTGACTGACAGATGTCATGTATGTCAGATAGATTTTACTCTTACCTCTTGCTTTGCCAACTCATGGCTTTGTCTCGGAGAGGACTGGGTATAGGGAGGTTGGTGGGCAACTTTCAACATCAGATAATCAATTAATTGCTCTCTAGATGGATGTCTTGCAACTGATGATTGAGGAGTGAGATGATGGACTTGGCTGTAGTTTGCCTGAAGTCTCTGAGGCTGGCACATTTGTCCATTTGTTAAAGGCATCTGAAAAACACATGAATACTCAAGGCCATACATTTTATAAGCAGCAGTCCTCAGTTCTTGCTTTATTAATTCAATACTTCTCATATGTGACTGCTCTTAATTGTTAGCAACATTATCAAAACTAGTTTTCTGGATCATGTACAAGTAGATCTGTTTTGTTTATAGTTATCAGCTCTGACCTACTGAACAAATATGAAAAACAAAAATTTGAGTGCTAATTTATTTGCACAGATTAGACAGCCTTTGCTTTTAGCATTTGTTTTTTCATTAAGTTTTCCCAAACATTCTTTTCTGGCATTGCAACTGATGGTATTGACACTTGGTTGATACCATTATAGTCTGCACTTTTCTTGCAGAAATTCAGACATTTTGTAACAATTTCCAATAGGTCATACAAAAATAAAAATCCTGCCCCCCAGCTGGCAAGACTACATGCTCTCCAAGCATCTTATGGTAACCACTTCACAAGAAAACTCCCTGGGCAAGCTCATATCCAAGCTCAAGATTTTAATAACAAAATCGCAGTATTTCCAATAAATGTTACTCATTTGTTAACACATACGTAATGTATCTGATAGGCATAATGATGACAAGCAGTAGTGAGGTGCACAACTGTCAAGACATACAGTGCATTCCAGCCACGTCACAAGGAATGATGCTGGAGGTGACAATGTTATTTTGCTGTTACTGTTGTACTCTGCAGCTCTGCGTTTGAGATGGGCAGGCAGCCTTTTTCCCTCCTTGCCCATATACCTCATACTCTTATCCACCCTAATTAGTCACTGATTCATCTGCATGATTCCAAAAATGCTACAGGCTTGAGTTACAGATTTTTTTTCTGCCTGCCACCATTATCCCATTAGTTACGGGATACAAGGATATTAAAATACTGTCTCCAATATTATAAATAACAGAAGTGTGGAAATTTCAACCTTTAACCATGCTCTGTGAATGGACACATACCAGCACCTGCTCTGTTCAGTTTATGTCAAACTGATTCTGAGAGATGATAGTGTGTGTATATAATACATTTTCAGCTTTCTTACAGATCGTATGTATTTAATTTACACAGTTTTCCACTGCCTTCCTGAAAATTTGAAGCATGACAGGAAAGTTTTTTTTGTTGCCAGAGGTACAGTTTATATAGGCAAAACATATCCACTGCTATGCAAATTCCCAATACCCATTGTCTGTAGTAATGCAACTGAGATTACTGAAGTTATAAGAATAAAATCAACTCCTGCATCATGATAATTTACAAGAATCCATTTAGTTTCATTGTAGTAAGACCCGCCTCTATAGATGTGCTTAGAGATGAATACAGTGTCTCCTACTAATTCTAGTTCGTCATCACAAAATCATCACAACAGATTCCAAGTTTGTTCTTTAAAAGGTTTAATCAGCTTCATATTGCCTTCCTGAAATCATCTGCCATATTTCCATTTTCACTTGCAAGTACTTGTTTGGCTGCAAATTTCTTCTTTCAAAGCACCTACTGAAGAAAAACAAGCACTATTTTCCTTCATATAGTGAACTATTTTGTCTTCCAGAAAGAGGGTGCTATTTCATTTATGCCAGCTTTGAAACCTGGGTATTACATTTCAAAGAAGGCCTAGTTGCAACTGCTACTGCAACGTAAGTTTCTACTACTGATAAAAAATACATCCATACAAGTAATAGCAAATAATATCCGATCCATGGTGTCATGCAGATTATTACCTGCACAGCTGTTTTTTTCATGCTGTCTGGAGGAACATCTTTGAGACTAAGCGTGGCAGATGAGTAAGTCTGCTGTCCTGAAATGAATACTTCATCCTGGCATTGGTCTCCTGGAGCAGAAGCCTGGGGATGCTGTAAACAGAATGAAGCAGTAAAGACAACTGTCTTCATATAATTAAAATAACAAAAAATCTCAAAAGAAGCCCAGGATGAAACATTTTAAGGGCCTCATCACCCTTTATCTTCCTTGATTAGCTAGTACATTATTTATGTAGAAAATCTCACTAGCCAAGACATCATACACCCATAAAATATTGATAAATATTTACAAATCTCAAAACTGTAGAGGTGTCTTTTATCACCAGTAAATTAGTAAGAAAAGTGAACAAATGCTAGGGACTAACTATTCAAGGATTCAAGGAAGTATTCTGTTGACTTTATCCTGCTCACTGTGGATACCATAACATCACTCAGGGTGCTCAGTTAAAAACTCAATTTCCTCACATTTTCTGACTATGAATTTTCATGAATGCCTACAGTATCTTACAGTACAGTTTATATCATCAGAATTTATTTTGGGGGAGGAAGAACAGTAAGATTTTGTTCAAATCTTACCAACCTAGGTTAAATTCAGAATGGTAACTTCTTGATCACAAAGTTACAATTAAACCAGACAGTTTTATATATGTTCAACCATCTACAAAGACAGTTAGAAAATTCAACTTCATGACAATAAACTGAAAAGCCCTGCAATACATTTACAGCATATGAAGTGAAGGAAAAATATTTAATGCCTAAAAAAACCCAACATTCCAGCATACAAATTATGTTCTTTTTATTAAAGCATTATGCAAATTGTAAAATGGTAACTCTATAAATTTGAGGACCCCTCACGTTTATTCTTTCCCCCTCTATATATTGCAATAGCCTCCTGTAGGTACTCACTCGAACAATGTGCACACCAGAACCTCTTCCGTCTGCAACACTCAAGGCAACACTACCCTGGCTGCCATGCAGATCCCTAGAGCTGCCATAGTGAAAGCTGCTAACTGCAGCATAATTGGAATTAAAGGACCGAGACAGCATGCTCTGAATAAAGAGGGGACAGATTTAACACAGAGATTAGTGCAGCATGCATAAACCACGAGACATGTTATACATGTAATACAAACATATTCCATTGTCATGCAAGATAAAAACCATGCAAGAACAGTACCACTGTGAGGTATAAAAACAACTCAGTGACCCTATTTACCTTTATTTACTGTAAATCAGCATGCAATCAGTGGTTCGCATGCAGAATTACATGTAAATAAAGTCATTCAAATATTCATGTGTCTGAAAAAACAACAAAGGTGCTTATAAAAATTTTCAGGTTTTCATTACATTTGCAACATATCATATATGTTGTAGGAAGTCAAGTAAAGCTGGCATTCAAGTAAAACACCTGTGGACATCTATCTAATTACTGCTTATTGTTTCCTCTCATCTCCCCACCCCACTACTAGTAAAGTACAAATAAAAATTTACACAAATGTAAACAGATATTTGACTGACTGGATTTTCTTGCTGTAGCCACGCTGATAATATCTGCAGTGCATTCCAGTAATGCTTCATTCAAGAACGTGAACAAGCCTCATTTAAAGGAAGGGGCTTGAAAGAAACTGAGACCACCCCGTGCTACTGCAGGCAATCAAACAGGTAACATGACCTCAAGGAAAGATTGTGACAGTTTGAGCCTCATTATCTTGCAAACCTGACCCCTGCAATATTGGCAAGGATAACAAAATGAAAGCAAGAGACATTACCATCTTGCCACCATGGCTTTTTGTAGCTGTAAGAACAAAACAAAATAAAAAGACAGTGCAAGGGAAGAAACAGAAAATCTTCCATGGGCCACCCGATAAATGCAACAAATCTATCTTGAAAATGTGATGACCCCTTGAAAAACTATTATCATAGGAAAAGATACACCACAAAGCATCAAATCCCAGCAAATTCAAAGTTGTTTTTTGTAAAGTTTCTAATTATATCAAGTTAAAAAAAGAATGTTTGAAACATGTATGATTTGATTAAGGTACTATAACAATTCTTACATGAGTAAATACATTTTGCCATTTTCCTGTTGATTATGTATATTAATCTCATTTTCAAAATAGTCACTAGTCCTTAGGCAAACATCTGGTCTTGTGTCCTAGCTTCATCTTATGAAACTAAAACTAGTTTAATAATCAAAGCCATGCCTCTGCATACTCATATTCCCCAGATGTGCTCTGGTAGTACAGTCATTGGAAACTCCCTTGAAAAACAGTATTTACTGACAATACTTGTTTTATCTTAGCCAAAGCTCTTGGATAACCTCTGTCTCAATGACATAGTGAGCATTCTTCATGTTTCTCTTTTACACCTACCCTTCTCTAGTCAAGGGATTTTTCAAGCTTCCAGACAAGTCTGCAGATGTTGTCCCTCTCTTGGGAGGGGAGGACTGTTCTCAGCACTTAAATCTACATTCACTAGACATTTAATCTAAGCTTACTGCTCCTCTAAGTTTCAAGCCAAACACCCAGAAAAAACGCCAAGGCCAGTTTTCCTTAACTTCTTTGTGCCTCAAACCATCTTCTCACTACTCTTCTCATTATTGTATCTATAATTAACTAGGTGGCCTTCTTCCCCCACCACTACAGGCAACTCCCTGAAGTCCCTTAACAGGAAGTTCTCAGAGGCTCCGGTATCCGTCCATCTTCTGTAAGTGGCAAAAAGACAGATCAAAATAGAAGGAATGCATGGTGGGACTTAAAAACTATCTCCATGAAGTGTCTCTAGCAGACCATCTTACTATCAATACTCCTAGATTCATTCTTCCCAGACAGAGCCAAACAGATGGTCAATAAACAGTCACTATCTCTGTGACAAAAGAGATGTGACAATGCAGATTTGGATTTAAAATCTAAGACAGATCTGCAGTAAAGAGGGAGAACTTTCCTAAAATTTATAGAAGTAAGAACTTGTATATCACAAACTGTGATTTCAGTTAAGTGAGTTTCAAGGTGACTGCATAATCTGAGAAGTATAAACTCTCAAGGGTTTAATAAAATCTTCTTTCTTGGAAGAAACTTCTTCCAAAAGTACAAAAAAATGATTGTGCAGTTGATGTAGAGAAGAGTTGAGAACTCTGCAAACACCGTTACTCTCCTCTCCTACGTGAGCACAGCACCTCAACACTAAATTAGAAGAAACCCAGAAGCTCTACAAATAGTACAGAACAAATACTATTTAAAATTACATGGCCTTGTAAGAAAGTTTTAGTTTCACACAAGAAGAGATTCCTAGGGACAAAACAAAAGAGTATTTGTCCTCTACCTATTTTTAGTTAGGAAGAGAGAAACTGAGACATTTGGAGTATAAACAGCATTCCTACTTTGTTTCTCAATATGAGCATGATAAGGTTGTACATTTCTTAGAAAAACTCCTGAAGACTGCTACACCACAGAAGACATTTTCTGAAATCTGAATATGCAGATGCCATTAACCTCCCTGATTTTTACTCCAAATTATTAAAAACTGAACATGAAATAAACACACGATCTAAAA
The DNA here is from genome assembly GCA_013397895.1 of Origma solitaria. NCBI lineage: Eukaryota > Metazoa > Chordata > Aves > Passeriformes > Acanthizidae > Origma > Origma solitaria. Next base: position 791,837 of record VZRL01006193.1, on the reverse strand, counting down.
CTTCAGACTAAATATGATGGTTAATTCCAAGTACCAACTCCATTATTCACCTGGTTTGCTAGTGTCTTACAGCATAATGGCCTGCAAAATAATAATAATTCAAATATTTGAAGCTTGAGAAGTATTATTTCAGTTATTCTGAACTGATATGCACTAAGAAATATACATGTCCTAATTAATCACATTTCTGTGAAAGCTACATTTACCGATATTCAGAATCAGTTATTCACCCATCAACAGTCCATATTAGAAACTACAATACCTCAAGAAAAAATGGCTATGTACAAAGTAATAATAAGTATGTTCATCATAATCATCCCAATTTGTAGTCAAAATCAGCCTCTAATGGAATCAGTTTAGATGCAGGCAGCTAGTACCATAATTCTGGGGTTACTTATATATATTTTTTTAAACAATAAAAGCCAGAATTTATTATCCATTTTGCAGCTTGCAAAAGAATTAACATTTCAGACTTGAAAAGGGTGTATTTTGGGAATTGAAATGCCTTAATGCATTTACTTAGATGCAAGAAAATAAATAGTAGAATTTATTTAGGAGCATTTATATGGAATAATATTGTAATTTTAAGACTGGCTGGAGTCTATGATGGCAATCCATGAAATTTTGGCATAGAAGAGGAACTAATAAATTCAGTGTCTGCAGGGAACAAAACTCTACATTCTACTTATCTTGAAACAGCCTTAACTGGTAACTTAATTAGTAAGCCTAAGTATTAGTATTTTTTATTTAACATTACCTAGAATCAACTGCAGGGTAAAGGTGGACATAAGTTATCCTTTGAGACAAAATTAAACTGTCTAGAAATCCCTTCCGTCTTCATTCCCACCATCCACATAACAGACAGTATTCCTATTGAAGAGTTACATATGACAAAACTACATATAATTTAAATTCTACTGTCAGAAAATGTTTGCAGGATCAGAAATTTTGCTGTTTATTTACCAAATGCACAAGAGTTTTATTCCTGTTTAAGTGTGATGGGTTGACTTCCAAACTACAAAATATCATTATAACCCATCGATGGTTCAGCAGTCCATTCAAAATGGAGGAAAAAATCCCAAATCTAGATTAAAATTTTAAAACTAACAACTACTGAATGGATAATACTCCTGTAATTTATCAGTGTAAAAATATCCTTAAGGTTATGAACTTATGAACACTTAAGTATTTAATTTTATATATACACAGACCCACTGAAGTCACTGTCCTTGACACACTGAAGCAAGCTTAACTAGGGAGAAAATCTGAGGGTATATCAATCAAAATATTTTTGCATGTTAGGTATGTGGTGTAAAAATGTGCTCAAGAAAAGATTTTGAAATTTGATTAACACTACAATTCTATATCAGTACTGAAACAATTTGACATTTGTCTTTTCTTATGGCATTGTACACTGAAAACTCTGAGAAAAAAGAAGTAGGAATTAAGCTTTAATATCCCCCATCTGAAAGCTCTGCATTTTAGATAAATAGTAGATAAAGCAGATAAAAAGCAGAGGACTTAATTTCAGATGAAATTAGAATTGAAAGCAAATACACACCTAATGAACTCCCAAGTGATACAGAACAAAAATAGGAAAATATACGTATGCAAAGGAAGGACAATCAGGCTCAGTAACTAATTTTGTACACTCAGCAAGGTAATGTAATAGATATTGGCAGGGAATACGTTGCAGATATTTCTTACTGCAATTTACGGATGAGAAATTCCTCTACCACACATTTAAATGTGTGTGACACTAGTGCTTTTACACAGGCAGTATTTTAGTTTTAATTCCTAAATAAAAGCCAACAAGATTACTGTAAGAGACTATTGTAACACATTGGGTAGTAAAATGGGCATATCACACTCAGATAGGAAAATAAGCTGAAAAATACTACTGTTTTAAAAACTCACTGTGCACTACATTTATGAGGTTGGGGGTGGGGCAGAATTGACTGCATTCTTTCCAACATGTTATATGTATAACCACTAGAGAGCAGTTTGACATTTAAATAAGCTCCTGTATGTCCCAATAAAATACGCTTTGCATCAGGTAAGCAAATTGTTTCTTCAGATTTCTATTTACAAATGGTCTCATGAACTGTTTTCACCTTCATTCACCCAGATGGACAATTTTAGTTATTCCCTACATTTCACAGAATCAGAGAATACTCTGAGTTGAAAGGACCCACATGGATCATCAAGTCCAGCTCTTAACTGAATGGCCCTTAGAGTTTGTTGAAGGTATTACAAATGCTGATTATTTCACTGGAACCCACTGTTAACCATTTTTGCTAGATTTAAAATTATTCTGTATCTCTGCTCATGCAAATTAAATTCTTAAAAGTTTTTTTCCCACTAATATCAGGTAAAAAGGGCTAATAAATAAAGATCTAGCTTCTCCAATTTGTCCAACAACCACACACTGTTCATTCAAGTGGGTTTACTCCTCTCTCTCTCTCTCTTCAGTTACTAAATGTTATAAAAACACAATCAGCATGTGTTTCAGGAGCTTAGGAAGAGAAAAAAAGCCCCACAAACAAAACAATAACCAATAAAACCAATCCCCAAAAGCTTACTACACCCTCCTTCCTAATAAGCACACATAGAAATTATAAACATGATTAAATTCAGTAACAGTAGAGTTCCAGCAAAAGCAATACTATTAACCTGTACTGGTCAAGAAGATATATATTAAATATTCATCAAAATGCTTACTTTTGTATACCTGATTTTTTCAGTGTTGTAGCTTATGCTTTCAAAAAAAGAAATGCCATTTAAAATCCATGAAAGCTTTGTCAAAGTAGTTTCCAATAAATGTTCCTCAAATAAGGTCTGTAATTGAACTTAAATGGGTTCTGTTAATTACTGGATTTTTTTTTCCAGACTTCAAAACATTTCAGAAGTCTGCTTTATAGATAAAGCACCCTCACCACTTGGCTAATTTTTAATTACAAACAGAAATATCAAAGCCATTATTTAAAAAGAAATAAGAAATATTCAGTAAATTCCTAGAATTTTTACATTATCATATTTGCCAGCTGCCATAAAGGATTGTATCTACATTTTTCACAGTTCAGATTTTCCTTTTTAATTTGATTATATCCTAGAGAATATAAAGTAGACAATTATATACACATTCACTTTTAAACCCAAATATAAGCCTCAGATTGTTAAGTAAAAGCTACTTTAAAAGACTTCAAGGCAGGAAGAAAAGAAATATACAAAACGGACATAAAAGATCTGTTAAATTAAATGCACAGCTAAAATCTCAATAAGCAGCTATTCCATATCAGTCTAGTGGGAAAAATTAGAGTTTCCATCTAAAGCATAATGAAAAGTATGGTCAGATATAATGGGAATCAAGTCAGACAGTTGATGCCATTTCAGTAAAGGTGACTACCCTGCTGCAGACCCAAACAGGTATCGCTGTTGTATTAAATAAACACTGTTGCTGACATGCCAGTGAACAAGCTATGAACAAACTGCATTAGCAGCACACTGAATCTAAGCACTCTGGGATTGCTGGTATTTTTGCTTCTCTTGTAATCTCATGTAAGATTTGATATATCCAGCCAGGAGAAGGGAAAATGAGGGAATGCGCCTCTTAGAGTTGGAACATGGTGAGGTTAGTGACCCGCTTGTGGGACACAAGGCATCCCCCACATGACAGCACAGTCCTACCCTAAGACATTTCCTGTTGTAGGAACAACCTGGATCAGAAGAATATGTACAGCTGTTGGGCAGGTTTCTTTAAAAAATGAAACCTATCCCTTTCTCTCACCAGAATTTATGCAACTTGGAAAAAAAAAACCCAATCAAAAAACCACCCAAAAACCAAAAAGCAAATTCATCCCTCCAATTACTGGGATTTCTAAAGAAAAATCATAGTTAAAAGTAATTTTTCCAACCATCTCCAATTAAATTTCTTTAGCTACCACAGATATTCAAGTATTTAACATAATAATTACAAAGCAAAGTACGTTCTTAGAAAAAACCCTAACAAACCAAAATCCATCTAGCTGGCATAATCAAAATGTAATTTGGCTGCTTTACTCAATTCTCTTCCAAAGCAACATGGTCTGGCTAATAATATTCTAGCCATTTTTTAGTGATGATATTTTCAACTGGGTTAGCTGGACAGCACAAGATTACACTCTTCCAGGCTCTACTTAAAATCTTTGAAGATACATAATTGTTCAGCTCTATGTATCAGCTCAAATTCTTGATGGCATTTACAGTACATAAAGAATCCTGTTCATCATCTCTACTTATATCAAAACCTACTGTGATTTTTCTCAAATGAACAAGATTTTAAAGTGTTCTCATCTCACAGCAATAAGTATTCATTCAACAATCTGTCAGATACCCAACTTCAAAAGATAACTGGCTTGGACGCAAATACATTATAATTATGGCTTTTGAATTCTTCAGCAACTAAAGCTGCAGACCTATACTTTCAAATAGATTTTACTGATTTTCTTTTTCCTTTTTCTTAAAGAGAAGAAATCAGGTGGAAAAAAAGGCAGAACAGAAAGACCATTAAGTGCAAGAGAATGTTTTAGTATATTGTGAATACAAAGCTACAATAAAAATTACCTAAATTAAAAGAGCTGGCCTTGTAGTCCAGCAGGTCTGTATGACATTATTTAACATATTCAAGAGCAATCTGGCTAAGCTGGCAAATATGATGCAAAAACAACAGCACCTTTTCTTTTCTTTGGGGGAAAAGTTCATTTATAGTCTACCATCTGAGTATTTCTCAGATATTCATCACAAACACATTTATCCTTACAAAAGCAAGATAAAAATGAGATTTGCAATAGTTACTAAAAGCTGTTCAAAACACAGTATTTATCCTATTCCGTACTGAGGTAAGAGAAAAGCAGAGAAATATTAGAATTATTGTTTTTACCTTTTCCAGCTTTTTAGCCTCAATATGTCGCAGCACCTGTTCCCTCCAGTCATGGGGGACTTTAGTTTTTCCTGCTGGGTCTAATAATGAGTGCTCAGAGTTAACCCTTGGGTTTGATCTCTTTGAGGGGCTAGTCCGTGAGTAATTGAAGTCACTGACTGACATAGTTCTTTCAGGTATTTCGTTCACTGACGGCCGTGCGCTCTGCGGGCGGGTCACATTTGGACCATCAATGCTGTAGGTCCGAGCAGAGAGAGGCCTCTGCTGCCCCGACATTACTGCTGGAGCTCTTCCCATTGAATGCAAATCTCTGTAGGTTAAGTAGTCCCCTTCGGAAACTTGGACCCGCCTTGAAGGTCCACTATCCCCAGTATTTATGGAAGCTGTAGAGGAGACACTGCTCTGCCTTTGAAGAGTGTGTCTGGTTGCTCCTGGGAGCAGTCTGTCACCTGGTGGAACAGCCCACAGATCTGCATGTCTCCCAGCCATTCGCTGGTGAGTGCTGTACACAGCACTAGCCCGGACATTGTTATGATTGGAGAAATTCATGTTGCCAGAATGCTTTACATAGCTGGGAGCTTCTGTACTGTCAGACCTAAGCAGACGTGAAGGAGGTAAGCTGCCTTGTTCTACTTGGGTGTTTTGTTTCTGGGGCCACAAGGCATCTTTTGCTGCTGCACTGCTGCTGTACTGAATATTATATTGGGGAGCACAAAGCATCTGTGCACTGCCTGCCACTGATCCCCTCACTACATTAGCACCTTCAGGATTGTGATTTGAGTCAAACTTGAACACTGTTTTTGTAGAAGATACTAAATCAGATGATGATGATGACCCAGGAAAAACCTGCAAAGGCTGATCGTAGAGAAGAGTAGCAGATTTACTTCGGACTATGTTTTTTCCATCTGCAGTATCAGATCCTGATTTCACCACTGTGTTTGGCTGTTGAGATCCATTCTCATTTACCGTATCGTAGATTTTCAGCCCACCACTGTCCATACTTGTGATGCTGTGACATTTCATCACAGGACCGCTTCTCTGTGGAGACAAATCTTCAGTGCTTCTAGAAACAGACAGCTCAGCAGGATCCCCATCACCTGTAGTGCTTTTTGCTAGTTTGTCTTTACTGGGAGACGGTACTGTTTCATCAGGATGTCCATTTATTTTATTTAAACGATATTTATTTCCATTTTCCAAGCGCTCACTCTCTTCTTTTGTGTTGTTATTCAAAAAGCCCATTACTGAAACCATTTTCTGTGTTTCTAACTTTTCTACAGGAACTGGCACTGCCTCTTCACTAACCAGTTTATTGATATTCATGTTTATTTGGTCTAACTTGTGAGACTCCTCCATAGGCGTGCTTAGATCAACACCTTTTCCTATCAGGCCTAATCTTTCTTCAATGCTTAATTCATATTCAGACATATTTGTAACCTTGTCTTGCACATTTAGTTTTTCTTCTACTGTAATACTCAATTCTCCTCCATTTTGCAAAAGATTATTCAAATTTTCATCTTCTCGCCTGGAAGAATAAAAGATGCCTCTTAAAAGAAATTCTCATAAGAACGAACATACTTCTCTAAGAATCATCTTAGAGAAAATTACCATTAATATGCATCCATGCTATGCATACAAAACAGGACAAAGAAACAGATTTATGATCTGCTATCTTACACTGAAGAAATATATTATATAGAGAGCTTATTTGGGCAACATTTGTGTCGTGGTTTCAGAAGTTTGTTTAAATTCAAAAAGAATCATTAAAAACAGTTCAAGAGTGGCAAGAAGTAAAAAGTGACAATAAGTCAAGGTTTTTTATTAATTTTTTGTAATTCCCATGACAATTTGGGACAATTGTCTTGCTTGTATTGTCAGGTTTTTTACGAAAAATGGCACTTTTTAACTAAACCTCTAGAAGAGTAACAACCTGTAATTCCATTCTTTGTAAGTTTCTAAGAATCTTTATAGTCATGTTAGCAATCAAATTGATTTTCAAAATTAAGCAAATAAAACCACAGAGCTTTTAAAATTGCATACTGATGTATTTTGTACAGATAAAAATTTACAAAGATAAAATTATTACACCCTATTATTAAGAGAGATAGGAACCGTGTATTGTATAATAAAGTTAGTCCCTGAAACTTTTTCTTATGAGAACCTTATTAACCTTAAGAGAACATTATTAAACTTTCTATAAAACACTGAAATTTTAAATATTTAATGAACGATAAATGAAATAATGAATGAATGAAAGGAATGAACACAATGTAAAATATTAAGTAACGTGTTTCTATTGTATTTGCTTAGTGGTCCACAGTATCTTACAAACCTGATCTTGGATAAAACAGCAGCATGTGTTTCTTTGTCAGGAGAACAGAGAGAAATATCTTGGCTACTCTCAGTATTTAAGGAAACAGAATCTGACATTCGAGAAGGAGAGGAACAGTTGCTGTTATTCTGATTACTATTGTGGGTAGCTTCATCTGATAAGGAATCAGTATCTTTTGAATCATCTGAAATAAAAATTTGCCAATTTAGTTAGACACACAGATCTTACTTACAGCCATTTCATATGGGTATGTATAGTATTTAGAAACTGTCTCTTGTTCTTCAGTAATTCTTATTACCGGAAACTAAAATGTAAGCTAATACCTTTGCAAAGTTCATTTAAACTTATAAAATATTGTTGCAAACAGTTCCTATTTTTAGAAATATTTGGCCTAAGATAGACAGCCCTTATCTGTTAATTAAATCTAACTTCTTGCTTTATTCCCATTTTCCTTGTCATACACTACTGCTACATTACTGAATACTTCCTTACAATATCTATCAAATCACATTTCTGTTATTACAAGGATTTCAAAGTTGTAAATTACATGAGTCTATTTGCCCTGAAGAAAATGAAGCACACTGCTTCACATGCAGTATTTTGAAAGTGAACAGAGTTCCTTATTTTGAACATCATATAATTATTAAAATGCTATTTACTAGACCAAGTACTCTGGAAGGATCTAGATCACTGGATAAGCTCTGTATGGCTTTTTAGTAAAAGTAAAAAATCAGGAATGAAAAATGTTCTTCTGCAGATTTTGAATGCAATGCACTCCCATGCTTTGCAGATCCCTTGGGACAACAATTCCAGAGTAATTTACCCCTATGCATATTGATTATTGCATAATGTATGCATACTTACATACTACATCCGTATAAAAATAATTTCTCTGAGGGAATTCAAGCCAGTCGTGATTCTGACATGAGCGTAGAAACAAATACATTTAAATTTTTGCTTCAAGCCAGTTACAGGTGCCAAACGCATACATTTTGTGGAACTAATATCTATCTTCAGAGACAAGAAAGAAGTTTTGACCTGGTACTTTAGTCAGACATAAAAATCCAAGGACGGCATTGATAAACATCCATGTTTTCATCTGCACATGAACCTCAGCAGACTTCTCCTGTATCTACCATGTGGTTCTCCTCACCAAATCTCACCTTTTTACATCTAATGTCTAGAAAAGCTATTTCTCCTGGAAAGTACTGGACTTGGATATCATAAGAAGCAAAGTACTATTTGCTATTCCATTTTTATATCATGTTTCCTCTGAATCCTAGGCCATTTCTTACTACTAAAGAAATGGTTACCCAGACCAAATTTATATTTCAGAGAATATAACATTTAGTAAATAAAAAATGTTCAGAAGTTTCTTGCTAGAAGAACAGAGAAAAGAGTAAAATAACTCTGGAGAAAGAACTTCCACAAGAGAAGTTTATTCTTAAACCTTAGGAAAAGAAATAAGCGATACTGCTGGCTATAGCAGCAGTTACAGCTGCTGGCTATAGCAGCAATAATTTTCAAAATCTGGGTGAAGGGGGAGATACAGAATATCTTCTGCAATCTTTCTCTTACGCATATGAAGAGTGTGTTCAAGCTCAAACCCCCTGCAAAACACATATCCCTTTCTCTTCCCATCTGATTTGAACTGACAAGAATCAAGAAAATTAGGGTATCAAAACAGCTTCCTCTAGCATGCACTCAAGTATATGAAATTTTTTCCTGATTTCATTGCTTAACTAGGGAATTAATCATCTTTCTTTTAAAACATACAAATTAGGCCTACTTTTACTTAATTTAATTGGAAAAACTAGCCACTTTGAGTCAAGAAATTATCTGAATCACACAACACTTCCTTTGCTTTTTATGGTATCTTACCTTTTTTGCTATTGCTTAAGGCTACCACTTTTGGTTGGTTTATGGAGGTTTCTATCAGTGGTGGTCGCATTTCTGCCATTTTCATCTCTTCATCAGAGGACAGTTCTTCTGACTCCTGCAAAAGGTAAAACAGCTTTATGCTGTCCATTTTAAAGAACACCTTAAAGGTTAAGTAAATGCTATCTAACCAATCACCCACTAAACAATAAAAGGGTAAAAAATTAGCCACATAACATAGGCAAAGCAAAGCAACTTAGTAGTGCATCTGTAGTCAACTGAATTATCTTTAAGAAGAAGCACATGCAGACTTGCATTGTCACTCATATGACACTCAGACAGGTACCTTTAACTGCCAAAAACTATCTGGATCAAGCAGATGAAGCCTTCGTTCCACCACTGGAGAGAGCATCCAAGTTGCAAAGTGATCACTGAACCAGCAAACACTGCAGACTGACTAGCTGGGTATTGGTTTTGAAGAAAAGAACCCAAACTGAAACAGCTACACAGCAGCATGACCAAGGAATGGAGAGGTATGCTGTGAGAAAAGACTGAAGGAGCTTGGCTTGCCTAGTCTAACAAAAACAGAATATGGGTGGCCTGGTACAGGTAAATTCCAAAAGGAAAAGAAGTTATTTAACTTGCAGAGCAATGGCAGAGGAGTGAAGCGATGCTGAATACATTTAAGCTAGTCATAACTAGTTCTGAACCATAAGATGGAACTCAGTGCACTTACAAGAGATTAATAGACAAAGCTGCCACAAGAGCAGCCATGCAACTGATCCAGTATCCTACTGCCAGCCCTCTATTCATTTTTCTTTAAGCCCCAATTGTTTCCAGTAATATTTTGAAGAAACAAGCCCTCATCAAACCTTTCCTTGAAGAGGAAATTTCTTTCTAGTAAACATATTTCCTGCTACAAATGCTACAATATCCATGTTGCAATTTGCAAAAACAGTCTGTCAATATTCACTTTTTCTTACTGTTTTGGAACACTTAATGCATGGAACCTACTGGAGCACCACCTTCCCATGATACCAATTACCTGGCAAGTTTTTGTGCCCGCAGGAAGAACAAACCTGACTCAGACACAGCAAACAATCTATGACAGTCTTAAGTAAAAATAAAATACAAAAATCCATCTGCTTTTCTCTACAATCTGAACAACCAACCTCTTCACTGCATCTATCACATGCCCTTCCTCTTGGATGTGACATACAAGAGTAATCAGTGCTGAAATGAAAAGCTTACATACATGCAAAGTTTAGATATCCGGATTGTGCAACAGCATTACCAGCAGGTTAGTACACAGAAATATGGACCTCACTATACCTGCCTCGTGTACTTAACTGACATACAGCCAGCTACAAAGAATTACTGTCACTACCATTAGACAACTATCATGATCTTCTCAAATTACTTTTAAAAATTAAAGCAAAATATCAATGCCAGTATTTTCAAAAAGCATGTAGAAGCAGGAAGTAGCCAGTGACAGCCACAACTGCCTGTCATTCAAGTCTCTTCACTCTAAGTATGATATAGGCACATTCCACAGCTTACATAACACAGGGAAAAATAAGAATCCACTTGTGAAACTATGAAAAAGGTATTTTACAGGTTGTGACCAGGAACTGTTTGAATGGCAACTTCCAAAATTTGTCATAAATCTCAAACTTTTAAAATAAATGAAAATATGTGTATGTGTGGTGGTTTTGGCTTGGCCCAGTTTTTGCCAGTGAGTAGGGTGGAGTACAAAGATGTCTCCTGTGTGTCCTGTGTGAAGATTCTGGAAATTTCTCCACCATGTCCAGCAGAGCCAATCTCTGATGGCTCTGAAGATGATGGACATGCTCCTGGCCAAACCTGGGCCAATTAGAGATGTTAGTTACGCCTCTGTCAAAACATATTCAAGAAGAAATCAAAACAATGTGAGCACGCACTTCTTTTTAGCCAGGGAAGGAGGAGGAGGAGGTAAAAAAATGTGAGGGAAAACAACATGGAGGCACCAAGTCAGTGGAGAAGGTGGGGGAGGAGGTGCTCCAGGCGCCGGAGCTGAAAACCCTCTGCCGGCCATGGTGAAGACCTTGGGGGAGGCAGGTGGCCCCCCTGCAGCCCATGGAGTCCAGGGGATGCAGAGAACCCCCCACAGCCTGTGGGGAGGTGCCCATGCCAGAGGAGCAGGTGGATGCCTGCAGGAAGCTGTGATCCAGTGGGAGTCCCAGAGACTGAGAGTTGCAAAGGCCTTGCA
>VZRL01006193.1:685549-780309 GCA_013397895.1 Origma solitaria | reverse complement strand
GCTGAGAAATGGCCTTAATAGGGAGAGGGGGGAGTAGAGAAACAGCATTTGTAGCAGACTAATTGTGGTGTTGGACTGACTAAGAAAAGCCACATACCTTGCCCCAGCCCGGATCTGTTGGTTGGATGGAGGGACGGGGTGAATAGAGAAACAGTGTCTGTAGTACAAGAATTGTGATGGACTAAGAGGAAAAAAAAGCCACACCCTGCCCCTGGCCGGGCATTGTTGGTTAGTTGGAAAGGAGGGAGGGGGTGAGATGAGAAGCAGTGCCTTAAGAGGGAAGGGTGGTGAGTGAAGAAACAGTGTCTTAAGAGCTTATTTTTACCTCTGATTTATCCTCCAACTCTGTTAGATTAATAAATCACTTTTCTTTTGCAACTTTAAGTTTTCATGACCTTGCCCTGTGTCTCGTGCGTCCTCCTTATCAGTGATCCTATCTCAACTCGTAAGTCCAGTGTTTTGTGTTAGTTTTCCCTCTCCTCTGCATAGCTGCAGCAGGAGAGAGCAGAGAGAGCAAACACCGTAGGTGCCTGGCATTTAGCCAGGGTCAAACCCACAACAGTATGTCAGCGAGGTGTAAAGTACAGAAGTCTAAAATCCCTCACTATAAGAGGTAAATACATTCCAATAAATATTCCTGACAGCTCACTAGTAAATATAGAGGAGTAAATATTTTTAAACCCACCTTCCACTTTTCATTTGAAATGCATGTGTACAGTCACTTGGATACAGAAATTTTTTATTGCTCCCACTGATCTGATGTTTTCTCATTTTGGCAACAGTTTAAAGTGATTATTTAATGAAGTACTGACAATCAAGCAATAACTGGAGAATTCTATCGAAGTATGAGTCTTTCACAATTTATATCAACCTTTAATTGAGTTTGCTTTATTTTTGTTTAAATGTGTGTGTCTTTCATTATGAACTTGTTATTAGCTGTTTCAACTTCTACTGAACAAAATCTGAAGCGAGAAAAATAGTGTATTGAAAATCATCTGAATTTACAACACTTATGGAGGGCAATTTTCTTCTATTGTCAACAGAAATTTTCATCTCCCAGAAGAATAAATTCAATACAACACCAGCACAATTTCTGACTGCTATAATGCTCATTGCAATGCCATACCTCAGGCATGTCTTCATGGTTGACAATTGTTTTCGTGTTCTGCAAGGTTTTAACAAGTGCAGTCATCTGTGAATTTGCAGTGCTGTGCTCAGCTTCTGGTTCACTAGGCTTCTGCACAGAGCTTCCTGCTGAATATTGCTTTCTCTCATCGGCTTTGTTCTTTACTGAACCAATTTCTGAAGTCTATAGAATTAAGAATATTAGCAGAGAAAACATACTGAAAGGTTTTCAGTGACATATAGAGCCAACATTATATATTTTGGGAAAATATGGAATGGAAAAATCAGAGCTCTGAAATTATAAACTACAGAATGCACCAGGTATGAAATGCTGAGAAAATGCCACAGATTACTACAGTACGGTCCCTGCCCTTTGTCCATCAGTTTGACGCATTTCCTTACTAGTGTCAATTTGTACCATTACATTCCCAGTCAAATGAAAAAAAAAATACAAGAAGGCCAATACCTACAATGATTCTACGTCAGCACCAAACAGTAGTCCTATCACATATCATGCTGCATCAATCTCTTAGAGACTTGCAACACTTTTGCCAGCTTGTTATTATTGCTTGTTATAACATAAAACCTTCAGTCATGAAGGGAGCAGTAAAATCTTTAGATTATCCAAATTTCACTGTGAAGTCTGGCAGATAAGGATCAGAGGATGACAAAGACGCCATCCTGTAGGAACCAAAGAAGTCAGCTCCTTAACACATCCACAGTTTGTATCTGCCTGAGAATCAGGTCACTTTTCTTGTTCTTAGTGTAGGAGGAAGACTGCTACTGCAAAACCAGACATTTATCACAAACATCCTTAGGTGGGGAAGAGGTAAACTGTGTTGTGTAACGATTTTTCTTGCTAAAGTGTCAGAGGGGAGGGAGAAGATAAGTAAAAGGAGTCAATGACACCGAAGTCTTTGGAATTTCTTGCAAAATCAGAAGATAATGCTATCTCTAACCTTTACCCCCACATCTTTTACAGAAACTGTCTGGACTTCTCGTTTTGACTCCTTGGCAGTATCTTCAGTAGATTCTTCATCCTTTAGTCTATGTACAATTGTCTGGACTGTTTTGACCATATTCTTCAGCTCATCAGGATATGGAGTTGGGTATCTCTTCAGATTGCCTTCCTGTATAACAAAAAGCAATAATATTCTACATTTATTTCAATGTCAGAACTAAAACATAAGCTTTAAAACAAGTAATTAATTAGGACAGGCCACTGAACAATCTAGGATCTCCACCTTGCTATTCAAGTCTACCTGCATTGAGGCAGACGTAAGTTTATACAACCAGGCAAGATTACGAATCACTTTCACTCCCCTTCCCCCAACATGTCCACTAATTCCAAGCAAGGATTAAGACAACTGTAATTCACTCTAAATAAAATCAGGCTTTATCACAGTTTCCCCTCTTGCTCTCCACAGCACCACTAGTCAGGCTCCTAGTTAGACCCTACACTGCCATGTATCAGCTTTGAGTTCTTCCCTTGTGCACTGCTGAAAATGATCTGGCCAAATAATACCCAAACTAAAAGAAAACACAACAAATAATCCAATCTATAGTGTTTCATTCTGCTAGATACTCTACACTAATAACTGATGACTGGATTTATTCAGCAGAGTGATACCTACAGCCAAAGGAAGGAAAAGGCTAAGATTAACAGGTGGAAGTAAGAGGGAGGGAAGAAACAAATATGCAAAAATAAATTCAATACTAACCCGAGGTGGTGCCTCTCTCTCATCTTTGTCTTCATCACACTCAAATGCCACCTGAGCACGCTGTTTCCTCTGTTCCTCCCACAGAGATGGATTGAAGCTTTCATTATCAGATATGAACATAACTGGAAAAAAAACCCCAAAGAACCTCTTCTAAGAATAGGATACACTATGCAAAATAAAATACTCTCTTTTTCTTTCCTTTGGAAGTGATTGGTGTGCTTTTTTTTGTATGCATTCTTAAAAGATTAAAGACTAACAGCACCATCAATTGAAGATTAGATGCAATACCACTGCATTATGAATTTCGCTGTAGTTTTATATTAGAGAAATCCCTATCTGTAAAAAGAAAATCATATGCCCAGCTGTACGCTAGGCTTAACATTCACACTTGAAAATTTTCAGCAGAACTCTAAGTGGTTTTATTCTATATATAAATATGAAATAATGTATTTGTGTATATATATAAAAAGGTAAATTATACTTGTATTGATTTATATAGCCTTTTGTCAGTGCTTAACATCATTAAGCACATGTAAGAACATTCATCTGATTTCATTTAATGAAAATTTTAAAAAGAAAACTAAGAACGACTTAGTGAGAAAAACCTGCATTATTACTAATCCTAAAGAAATAAAAGCACCTAAAACTGAAGGTTAAGGTAAATCTGCATGATTTTGCAGAAGTTATGCAGTTGACAGGAGCTTTTCACGCAAATATTTCTTCCTTAATTTTAGAAGAGATTAAAAAAAATCATTCAGGTACCGACTGTCTCTTATTTTAGCATGCCTTGGTGTTACATCAGCCAGGTTCTACTATAGCATGACAAATAGTCTAATATATCTGCCACTACCACCCAGCAAATGTATACCCTTCACTAGCAATACCAAGACTGTTCATATTAACCACTTCTATACCTGGCACAGAAAAATACTTACTGTTAGGGCTCAGTAAGCAATGAAGTATTTGTTACTCTGCATTTATTGGGTAAACTTACAATTTTACACATCTGAAAATCTTATCATGAACTTCACTATCTCTATCACTAAAACTTCCTGACTAAAAGACAACTTAAAAACTCTATTGAACCTTAAACCTTCCATTTGGAATTACCACCTCAGACAGGTATTCTGTCATATTAAGCTAAACAAACAGTCCTTTCCTTGTCTACAGGAAGAAACACTGGAACCTGAGAAAAACGAAGTTCAAATGGAGAGAACAACTTTCAGGAACAATCTTGAACTTCACTGAATATCCCAGTTCTCACATTCTATCAGAGGCATTGCAGATACATTAGAAGACACTAAAAGTGATGCACAATTTACTGCTTTTGCTTATGTTTTTCATTACTCCTCTCTCAGTGTACTAGACACCGGTGTCATGGAACAAGAAATGCTGCAACTTGTCTGTTTTCAATTATTTCCATTAATATATTGTTCCCCCCTTCAAATGTTACTTCACTATTTCACAACTGTGCTGAAACAACTTTCTGGTAGGAGCTTAAAATTTTGTGCCTAACCTTTTATAAAACAGTTCAAACTACATGTGAGCAATATGCTTTCTCTGGATTTTTTTTCACATTTCAAAATAAACCAGAGAATGCTATGTACTTTTCAAAAAATATGTACCTGGTAATGGAGGAAACATTTTGTTAAAACAGTCAGTTTGAAGTTAACACCTACTAAAGAGGATTTCACCCCAAAACATTAAGCTCGGTTGGAAAGAAAAAAGGTGTCACACTGGGAGTGGCAACCATCACAGGTGCTCCTCTCAGTCCGTTTCTCACCTTGCTCACTGAAATAGTTTAATCTAGAATTTACCAACATCTAAATCTCATTAAGTCACAGTTCTCATTCATCAGACACAACTCATCATCTCTTACAAGTATACTCCAAACTTGTATTTAAATATTATATAGTGAAAATCATATTAGCAAGAAGTCTTCTCATTATTATTTTCAAAAGTGACCACTCTGGCAGGGTATTTCAGAAATTCCTTACCCTCCTCAGTCCTTGGCTGCTGAGGGAACATGTAATTAGTAAGTACTGTTTTCTGTGTGTCAGGGTCAGCTTCTTTTTGAAGAGGGATAAGTGGTTTAGACTAGAAAGTAAATGAAAGAAGGGTACATTATGAGAATATATATATATAAAAGTAAATACGACCTACATATCACAGAGCATGCATGTCCTATGAGTTTGAAGACTAGTCTCCCTTGTAGTAAACCATTTCTCCTCTGAATAATTTTCACAAAATGAAGATATTAACATGTCTGTATTCGAGTAATGAATGGCTTTGACGGAGGACAAGCTCAGCAACAGCTTTTGTGAAAAGCAAACACTAGATACTCAAGAAGTAACCCAGTTTCTTGTTGGTACTTACTACTATCCCAAAGCACACTGATCTGAAATGCACAGATATATTTGGCTATTTAAAGTTGCAGACAATCATTTAAACAGAAAAATTCTGTACTCTTGTTTTTTATTTTGATGCCAGATTGAACATCCTCTACCCCCTTACACAGAAGGGCAGGGGATTCTTGAAATTAGTCTTTTAGTAACAGTGCACATCTGAGGCTAGTGGATTTCTGACAGCCCCTGTAGACCTTAATGCCATTCAGAAAATCAGCATAATACCAAGGACTTTAATAAAAAGGAAAAGTACAAGCTACAAGCGTATGAGTTACTGCTTAACAGCTTCAAAGTGGAACAGTTACACAGTTCAAAGGTGAAGCAGGAAACCCAAGTCAATCCCTGACATGCTGAGTTTCCCCACTGGTATAGCTGTGAAAGCAACAGCAGGCTATATGTTTAAGCTCTAGCTTATCAAGCACTAACTCTCCTGTGTAAACTAGCCTGAACAAAAGAAAACAAGAAAACAAGAAAAACAAATGCAAAACAAAAAACCAAACAGACAAAATACAAGAAAAACATGAGCAAAAAATGAACAAAAACCCCCCAGCATCAGTTAAATTGGACAGAACTTCTCCAAAAGTATGAGACTCCTGAGACAGGTAAGCTAAGTATTGGTTACTTCAGGAGAATTGACATAGTAATGTCAAGAAGGTTTTGATGCACGCAGTACTAGGTCTCTTTATTTAACAGATGGCTCTGAACTTGTAAGTCCCGTTAGGAATGAAGTCAACAATCATTTATTTTCAATATTAAAAAAATTTACCTGATTGTCTGATAGCCACATAGCAGTGAGCTGTTGCAGTTTTGTAAAGGTAAATGGTAAATTCTTCAGTCTGTAAATTACAAGAATTTATATAAGAACATTTAGCCATACTGTTAAGACTTTAAACAGTCCTGCATTAGCCTATAAAATACTTTGAAAGGACATTTCCATATGAAGTTAAATTAATAAATAGAGAGCTGAAAGGCTACAGCATGTAATTTAAATTCAAATTAAAAAAACCAAAGCAAACAAGAAAAACTTATACCTGCCCAGTTTAGTCACTATCTTAAAACAAAGAAGTGACATTATAACTTGAATTTAACTCAGTTGAGTGACTTGAATACAAAGACAATTAATGTGAATTAGTAAATCTGAATCCTCAGCATTTTATCTGTCAATATCATGCCAATTAAGGAAAAACATGCTACACCTGAAAATCAGTTTCTCAAAGACACATGTATGGGGAAGGGGCTGTCCTGGATAAGGGATGCTCTGGCATTAAAGGATAAATCAAGCTACAGATGGAGTACAGAGAAGCTAGATTGACAGAACAGGAGGGGGACCTCCACTAGACTTCTCTATCCCAGTATATTTCAATTCTATAAACCAGCAATTCTCCAAAGCTAAACATTTTGTCCATTTTTAATGACCATCTCTAACAAAACACAACTCTCTTCCCCCTTCCCCAGAACACTAAGGTCTTTTACACTGTCCTGTAATACTGCTGGCTGCTCCATAGGCAATACAGGAAGCTATTAATCTTTAAGTAAGAATCAAAAGTTTCATGAAAATAACCAAACTAATTCACAGAAAAACACATGCTAACAATCACGAATGTATTGAAACTGCACTTCAGTGCATCTGCCAAGTCATTAAAATAAAGACAGCTTAATACAATGGAATTGCAAGATCCAGAATACGACAATAATACAGTAAATACATCTCAGTCAGCTTCTGAGCTGTGCGTGAGATAAGGGAAGAGAGCATAATGTATTCATAACAATCCCTCTACATTATTGTTGCATTTTATACAACTTCTACTTGATTAAAAGCATTCACAAACCTATTGTCACTCAGATTGATGACTTTTAATTTCTGCATATCACCCATTTCTTCAGGGAGAAATTCAAGCTTATTAGAATGCAGGAAAAGCACTGTTACATGCTTCCAGTTGCCAATCTGAAAGAAAAAATCCACAAAGAATGAATTCATCTTCACAACATAAATATGAAAATTTTTGAAACAATTAGTATTGAGGCTATTTTGCCCGGAAAGTTTATTCTTACACACTAAACATTTTAGTTTCAATACATAGCAATGAATTCCTACTTGTTGCTTTAAAAAATCAAGTTTCGCTATTTAATAACTTGGAATTTTGTATACATCCTCCTTTAAAAATACACAAAGAAACTCCTCTGAAAAATTATTAACTTGTTATTCACAAATTGTACAGACTACATAAACACGTTAAAATATCCATTTTATAGGTTCACCATTAAATACATACCTCTGATGGCAACTGAGTTAAAAAGTTATGATCTGCAGCAAATGTTCTTATATTTGAGAGCTGCCCAACAGATGAAGGCAATGTTTCAATCTCATTGAAACTACAGTCCAGTTCTTCTACTGACATTAACCTGGAAAAAAAAATAAAATTACTCCTCTACAGAGATTAATTAAACCAACATTAATTGAATACTTGCAGTTTAATGAAGTTAATAACACTATTAATTACTAATCTCAACTGTAGTTCAGAATAAACTGAAAGGGACTAAAATACAAGAAGAATCCTTTACTGATTGCCTAAAATGTATTTTGGGGTGGGTGTTTTTTTCCTGTTAGCTGATTGCAGGTTTTTTGGTTCTGTTTTGAGCTTGCTTTTTTTTTTAAAATCTTCTTTACACTGCCCTCACAATGAAAACAGTGAGAGCAGCAACATCAGATGTTTGTGTAGTACATGACAACATGCCAGTGTAAGGCATTTAAAACATTGAGAATGGGATGGATCACAGCCAAATTAGAGCTGAGTGCAGTTTCTGAATAAGCAAAGAATTTCAAGAGTTAGGACAGTGAACCTAAGAGTCTGGCAGCAAAGAAGTATTTTGTAAACTCTGACAACAAAAGATAACCTATATTAATTAAAATATATGGAAAGAAATTGGAACATGTTCTACATTTGTACAGCACTTAATTCTGAGCCAATTATTTTTGCTGTTATTTGCAAGTTTTAAATTAAACTGCTGAACACAAGAATATATATTAAAAAAACCTGCTGATGGACAGCTAAAAATTTTCTGTCTCTCTCTCTATATATAAAAGATACGTTCAGATTTACTTTTTGTGAGATTTTTGAGAGTGGGTCAATCATTTCGATATCTACCTCAGCCATGTTACTGTCAAAAAAACCCGTTTCAGGCAGCTGGCTGACTCCTAAGGTATTTTTTTTTATCACATTCCATTTTTCTTTTATAGATTGGTGGCTGCATTAAGTGAGGAACCTATGTCTTTTTGTATTAAATAATAAGAACACACATGCTGCAAAGTAGAACTAAGGTATGGAAACATTTGCTTTAAATTGTATTAGGATGTTAAAATGTAGAAGAAATTAAATCGTTACAAAAAACTTCAAAAGAGGAGCCACTGTTATGGGAAAGTGATCAGCAAGGCAGTTCAGCTTTTTATTTTGGTGAAATACCTACCCTCCTATGGAGTCTGGCAAATAAATTAACTGGTTTTCATCAATTTTAAGTGTTGTCACCTTTTTCAGAGAACCTATAATAATAGGAACAAGTAAATCAAAATGGACATTTGAGTTCATTAAGCTGAGTTTTAATTTTAAATTAAGAGGGAAAAAAACCCAAAACATTATGGGCAAACAACTGCATCTTCTGTATTCCCTGGCATGCCTACAGTGCTGCATTCCTAAGGAAATAAGGACAACTTAACAGAACTTGTTTGCCAGTTTACAGTGTGTCAACCATTAGGGTGGGCAGGTGGTGGCAGGGAAAATAAAAAAAAAGGTTTTCTTCTGATAGAGACATCAGTTCTTCATCCATTTACAGACTACTGTATAAAATAAAGAATGCTCTGAAACAATTTAAAGTTATTATTCAGCCATGCATTACAGCTTTATCAAGAACTGGTACATCTACTCGACTGAAACAAGATCTAGAATGTAATTTTTTTATTTTCAAGTGCTCTCTGTCTGAACTATAGGCTTTTAAGAACATGAATTAACTGAAAATACAAACCAATAGACTCTGGCAGTTGCTGAAGTGAATTACTGGATAACAGTAGGTCTTGCAGGCTTTCACAACCTGAAATACCTTCTTCGACTACTTCAATGTTGTTTTTAGAAACATCCAAGTAGGTCAGTTGTTTCAAAGTGCCTATGAACTAAAAGCAAGTGAAAATAATACATTCTAGAAAGTGCATGTTCAAAACAAAAAATCCAGCAAATTTGACACACTGTCTCAAGTGTAATGCCAGAGGAAAAGACTGAAAGTGCTGAAATACAATTTTATGCTAAATATCCAAACTTTCAAATGAAGTATTTTGTGCAGATAAGCACAGCTGATATTTTTACACACACAGACACCCCACAGTAACTGCACGTCCCTAAAGTCGGTCTGCTGCACATTCAATGATTTGATTAGTTACCGCGAATCAAGTAACTGAAGCTTTAGAACAGACTTCAGTAAAGAGACACATAATGTGAAGACATCATTACGCTCCAGTAAAGACTTTTTATGCTTATTTTTGCCTTTTGTGTAAAACTGCATTCCACTTAACCTCAAAAACAACAACTCTGAATCCCTAATTGTATAAACTGAAAGAAACAAGCCAAAATACAAGCTTGTATTACCATTCCATATGAACCAAGCAGAAGCTTTATTAATTAATGAATATTACTCTATTAAAATCTTCACTTTCAGAAATACAGTTTTATTTTACTGCAAAATAAAGTTCAGCTTGCATTTTACAATCAAACCACTCAACTCTCTAAGAGTTAAGGAAAACAGTAGCAAAGACTACTGATCAGCAGGAAGGCCACATAACACATGACTGCTAGTGATTTTAAGGCTGAAAACAACCCAGCTGCTTCCCAAATTCCAAATACTCATTTATTAGTTTGCTGCAACTTAAACACAGGTTCTCAAGTACTGTAATAATAGGTCAGCCTAGACCACATGTAATCCTGAAAGATGTCAGCAACCCATACAAAGTCAACAGACTGTTTTCTCAGGAACTGGCTATGCTCCCTGTTTACATAGCACCAAAATTGGCACTGTTTGCTTTACAGCTGTGACCAGTAAAAATCCACACGACATATTTATCCTGTAAATTCCTGCTTGCTGTCTAACACAGAATAATCCCTTTTTGGAAGGACCATTCAACACTGAATTTGATTTAACATTTTTACCCTGAACTGCAATATAATTTTTAGATGAGAAGTATGTAACTTTCAATGAAAAAACCAACCAGAAAGCTGTGAATCCAGCTCTCATGATGAGTGATAATTTCTAAGTGGACTAGTTAAGCATTCAAGTGCCATTTAGCCTTTTGGCTTTAAGTAACACTAAAATTACATAGCAACTTCAGCATACATGTTCACTGACAAAGCAAAAACCTATGTAACTTAAAATACTCTATGTCTAACACAAAAAGAACTTACCCCAGGAATAAGTGTTAGTCTATTACCATCCATCCAAAATTCCTTTAATCCACTCAGTTGTTCAAGTACTTCAGGCTGTAATGGGAAGCCATTTTTAAAAAAAACTTTAAAAAAAACCCCTAGTGAATGGCAAAAACAACTCCAGTGATTTGTCTATTGCAACTTTAATAATGTCTTACTATAGCTATTATACACGTTTTTTCACTAGGTCATCAAAGAAAACCCAGGTATTTCACTTTTGAAATGAAAATATATACCAGATAGACAAAAACTTTTAAGAATTTGACCACAACACTAAATAATCTTTAGAAAAAGACTTTCTGTTGGTTTGGTGTTTTTTACAGAAAGTATTACTTTTCAACAGGCACACACTCTAAGTGCATGTCATGTGTACTATTTGTTCCTTGATGGAGGAGGTATAAAAACCCTTAAATTCCACCAACTCAGAAGACCTGTTTTTCAAAAATCACAGTGATTTTTTGGTTTGGGAGGAAATGGAAATAAATTTCATTTTTCTATCAACAAACGGTACATCTCCATCATACAAGCAAACTCCTTCCATAAAATGAAATGCAGTATTGTGTTTCCACTACAACTTATTGTTAGAAGTGTCTTACTTCTAGGAGTATCAAGGTAAGACCCCTTCTTAGTAAACATCCATGTTGCACATGCTTTCCTATTTAACTTTCCTCCTGAGAAAGTAATACAAACGAGGTACTATTGCACCTTAACACCTACAGCCAAGTTCAGATAAATGCTAAGTTAGTTTTGTTGCATAATGAATAGACAGGATTCTGCTTAAGTTGCAGACCTGATTCCCAAGAACTCATTTTCCAATAGACAATTGTAACTCAAGACTACCATTCAGAGAGATTTTATCCAAAGTAACAACTGTTTCAGACCTTTTCGTGCTTTTACCTTAAGATCTTAGTGAAGTAAGTTACTAGAGGTTGACTCTTACAGGTAAAACGCTGGCAGAGAGAAAGCAATCAGCCAAAAATACAGCCAAACAGATAATTTCACAGCCTATGCTTAGTTCCTGGCTGTTACAGCCTAACATAGACCTGTACACATTAGTTTAATGTTCCCACACAAATATCTACCCTGTGATGATGAGAAGATGGCAGCAATGGTAAGGACTAGATGTTTAACCATAGTAAGGCAAAAGTCCTTAAATACACTCCCCTATTTTCCAAACCATATCATTAGGGCAAGTGTTCACTTGCATGTTCTACTAGTGGCACATGAAGGCATGACTTTATTGTATTGCAGGTCAGCAAGTTTCATTACACTTCTATTTCAATTCCTTTACCCAGGAAAGTACTTGTAAAAGCAGAGAGATGTTATGTGACTAAAGACAAGATATATTTGTCTGTGAGACCACAAACAGGAACCAAGTCAATCCATGCTGAAGGAAAAATCTGAATATCTCAACTGTAAATACTACTTTGAACAATATTTAAACAAACTTAAAATTAATATAATTTCTCTTGGATCTGCATTGTTCGTGCACAATAATAAAAGCAGGTTATGCATAAAATTGTAACAATAAATACATGATACTCAGAAAGTCTTTAGAATTTATGCTAAGCCAAACAATTATAATTCAAACACATACTACCATTAATTATTTACCAATACAGTAACCACACTGTACAGCAGTGTTATTTTAAAATGGAGTAAAAACATACTCCCCTTCATAAGAACACACACAGGCTCTATAAAGTAGTATAAGGTATAGAAAATACGTGCTTGTTAGCAGAACTCTTAAGCTAATGTTTACATTTTCATATTTATTAACAAAAGATCAAAGGATAAGGAGATTTATAAAAGATGCAAAGCTCTGTTACTAAGGCAAACTCACCACTTCTGTGAATTCATTACTTCCTAAGTCCAGTCTCTCCAACTGAGTCAGTCTGGACATGGTTCTGCACAGGAAGGGTATCAATAAAGAATTAGTTCTAAGAAAATACTAGCTACATCAAATCTTCCAGTATTTACAAGAATCTATTAATTAAAGTAATAATAAATAAAGTATTAAGTAGTGATGCTATTCTAGAACTGGAATGATACTTAAGTAAGGTTAATTTTTCGCACACTGTTGAACCAGGCACATCTTATGATCCTGCAGACTGTCAAGTGTCAAATGAAGAGTACACTGTAACACATCTACAGATGATCTTGCAAAAACTGAAGTTCAGTAAAGAAATCTTTATGATAAAGATAATGCAGTTATGCATCTCTTCTTTTGAGTGGTTCGGCTTTTCACCTACAGTCACAGTATGTCCTTTCACCAGTCAAAGGCTGGTTAACTACATGCTTTCTTCTCAAAGAAAGACTACTGCCTAATGATCAGTTAAAACAGAAAAGACTATGTTGGACCACAGTAACCTACACCACCTTTTTCCCTCTCCAGGCTGCTGACAAAGTTGCTTCCATTTGATGAGGCTTGGAATCATAATTATTTCTCTAGTCATACATTAAATGAGATTACTAAACTGGATTTTGTGACACATCACAAAATCACTCATTAAACTAACTTACGACAAGTATTAAATCAATGTCTGAAGTGAAAGTAAAATCCATTACTTCAAGCTGTGTTTTGGAGACATTTTTCCTCTGTATAAGTTTGCTTTGGGGACTACACAGAGATTATCTACCACTGCACACGGTGGTCTACAAAATGGATACTTCTCAGTCAACAACAGTTCTACCTCAAAGTATTTTTTAAGGGGCTATGAATCCCTCATATGACATCATGTTCTATATTTATTTAATAACAGATTTCCACAGAAAGATCAGCAGTATCTAAAACTTTCTTCTATAAACTGCAGCTGTGTACATACTATAAAATTCTGGAAAAATTATATGCAAGAGCTTCTAAATGGTAGAGTCTTGTATATTATCAGAATATCACACTAGTTTCTTCAAGAAAAAGCTGCATAAGCACAAGATGCTCTATGCAGCTATTCAAAGCTTCAGTTTTCCTTCAAATACAGTAAGCTCTACAGTTGCTCTGAGTATATAGTTAAAAAATAATATATTGGAAAATGCCTTATTTACTGAAAGTAATTTAATGTGATTATTAATATTATTAATGAAATAATCTTCAAGAAGAAGACTCAACATTTGTTTATAAATTTGATTTTCAAGACAGTGGAGTAATTATGCTGGGGACAAACTAGGAATTTAGCATAACAAGGTAAAGACAAGACCAAGACAAAAGCAGAAAGATTTTTTTGCACTGCACAAATAGTATACACAGGCTTTGAAGGAAAGCCTCTAGCTAACATTCCTACTGTCCTAGAGAAAGGAAAAAAAAAAAAACCCCACCAGGAAAAGGCTACTTTCAGAAGACTCTGGGAAATAATTTCCTTCATTTCTTGAAGCTAATGAACAGGCTGATAATCAGTAAGCCAACTGCTAACATTCTTTTTCAAATTCTAACAAAACCTATCTGAGTCCCTCTGAAATCCTGCAGAAGATTAATCTCTCAAAGCTTTGTGAGACTGTGCCAGTACCAATTTTAGTGCAATATGTTCCCAACAAATTTGCCCCAATGATTCTCCCAGAAGCACTGCTGAAGACTCCTTTAAAAGGATCTAACACAGCATTCTGTGGCTTTTGAAACTTCACAGACCTCACTACACAAACCAATGTTATGTAACAATGGCAGGATAACAAGTTAACTTTATTGATTTTGGGCCCTTTTTTTCCCTTGCCAAAATGGCTGTAATCTAGCAAACAAATCCACTCAACTATAAAACATACACAAACATGTTTGCAAGATGACGGTCTTGGTAATATTCCTTCCTTTCTCCGCTGCTTGCATAATAGCACTTTCAGATACTCTCTGACTAAAATCTTGCTTTTTATATTGTTTTAGTGAATTACCTTCAGACAAAATGCAAACAAGGCTTCTAATAATGTTAAGGGTAAATTAAGGAAGTGCAGGAAATTTCAATGCATGTGGAAACAAGCATTAACTAGATCACAGAGTTACACCTATTTCCATCATTGACATGGTGCTATGTAATCCCTCCCATAAAGTGAAACCCTCTTTCATAACTCATATTTATTGAACTTGGTGTCAAATCAGCTCAACACTATGTGATCAGATAGCCTAAATTATGCCTCAGATTCTGCTGTTGTATACAGACAGCTTCACTAAAGTTAACACTACAGCTTACTTCAAGTGGTATAAAATTCAAGGGGTGTGCATACAATGGCAAGATTGGGACCTGAATCACTGTTATTACACTCTCAAATAACTTGTTTCTTTCCAAAAAGCTTACTCTTTTTATTGACAATTAGGCCACAGAAGCTTAGAAAATGGAAAAAAACACTTAGCATATTTTTACTGGACCATTTTACCAATTTACCTATCAGAAAAATGCCTCTAAAATAGTCTCTGCATGTTTTTGCTTTCCTTTCAGTAGAAATAGTTTCATCGAGCTGTTTTGCATTATAATGCTGCCACTTCTGCAGTCTCTGGCTGTGGATAAGCTCCAAGCAAAATGATGCATTTGGCATAAAGTAAGGCTGATTTAGTGTGTTGGCCTTAATTACCCATTTTGATTAACATTCTTTCAAGTGCTTCATGCTTTAGTGTCAAAAATTATGTGCATGTTTTACTCAGAAAGAAGGCTAGTTTGATGCTGTAGAAATTTATCCAAATACATTTCATATTACAAAGAGCAAAGAATTTGCTGTAAGAATAAAAATATTAGAAAGATGAGAGTCACAGGAACACAAGAAAATATACTGGTATTCTATAGCAAAAATATTAGGATCTACTGCTACATCTTATTAGCATAAAAAATTGCTTTGGATTTTCTATGCTTTTTAAAGCTGCATAGCATGTTCTATAAGAGTACCAGAATAGAATAACAAAACCAGAATAGAATAATAAAGGTGGCAGCTCAGCATATACTGTAGACTATTATGGAGGTAATACAGAGAACTCTTCATGACAGTTGCTGTTTAGTTTTCAGTCAAGGACGAAACTCTGAAAACAATGAAGTCAACAAAAAAATTCCCAGCACCTTCAACAGAGGGCATGTTTAACACAAATACATCAAAGCATTTGTTTAAATATCTCTTATCACTACAAGACTAAACTACACTTTCTCAAATATTTCATATAATTCGTGCTGTTAGTGTTAATTATGGCAATTAAGGTCAGAGTGATCTTATAAACAAAATCTATATTAGCTGTAAGTTTTAATTATAGCTACTGTTCCTCAGTTGGGAGTAACTTAATTTAGAGAGTTACCACCCTAAATTACATGCCCTTTAATTTTTTTTTCTACTGAAAACTAGTGATAGCAGGAAGAGCCAAAGAGGATTGAGGGTATTTATACCACGGAATGCTTCACACTTCGAAGATGTAAATTCACACTTTCTGATGCTGTACATGCCATACCAGATATGAGTTTTGGCTTGTTTATATAGCAGACTCCACAGTACAGTATCTAGGCACTTAAAAAGGGAATCCCAATAGAACATACTCCTTGATGTCTTTGGCATATAATTAGCTACAGTCAGTAAAAAAACTGACTGCTGTATTTGAAGAGCTGGCAATTCCCACTTCAGCCTACTGCATACAAGTCTCTCCTAGAACATGAGTCAGAGAGAAAATTCAATTGTTAGCTCCTCCTCCACCAAAACTTCTGGCACCCACCAAAACCAACAACTCTCTCTACCAATTCCTGTTGTCAAAGAAAGATTCCTTTTACAGTACACCACAACATACTCATGACTCTACACACATCCCATCTTTGGGATCAGTTTCTTTCTTCATTGATCTCTTATATCTTTGTTAACCTTCTTGGAACTCCAGAGTCACAATCAGAAAATTCAGAGCATTGCTCTTGTTCATAGAAACAGCAGGAACTGCATCAGCATCAGGCTGGGCTTGTTGGATGAAGTAACTGAGAACTGCAAGGCAGGGACTAGAAGAATGCTAGATTTTAGGAGAAAGGTACAACTGGATTAACGTTAAAAACAAATGCTGTAGGAATTTCTAGAACCATACTATACTTACTTTGGCAATATTTTTAACTGGTTTTCTCTAAGTTCCAATATCTGGAGTTTAGTTAATCTGTAACAGAAAGGCATAACAAATTACCACAACATTTTGTATTTCATGACCAATGCAATCACTGAACTTATTTATATTACAGAATTTTAAAAAAAAGTCTTTAAGTTTGAAATTTTTTTCCTGTAATAGCAAGATGAAATTTTGTGCAAGATTTGCATGCTACTTTAAATTCACTGGTTGGAATTTGATTTCAGTAAAGCAACAAACAAACTAGATCTTGTGTGTTTTTCTGCACCTGTTTGAACACATTTGTTTTCCTTCATCCCAAACATTTGGAAACACTTCATTAGATTAATTACGGGTATGTGTTACTGTCATAATGAAAAGTACAAAGGAAGTAACAGAAAGGTAGGATGACTTAGCACAACATAAGATGTTAAAACTTCTACTAGTCACAATGTATCAAACAGTTTAATATAAAAAGCCTCATCTGAGGAACATGTGTAATCTTCCACCTGATAAAAACAACCTTTAAATTAATCTTGGATCTCCTTCCATACTCTCTTTCTAGTCAGCTTCTTAATTTGATATTTGTGTTAGAAGGGGGTTTGGCCTTTCTTCGAGTAACTCCTCAGTTGCAAGATATATAACCTCTAAATCCCAACTCAACTGCTTGGCCAAGATTAGGTCCAAGCAGTCTTGACATACAAGCAATTTAGCACTCCCAGTGGAATTTTTTATATTGGGACAGAAGTGACAAAGCTGTATGTGTTTAAAAAAAAAGAAGAAACTGAGTTTGGTTTAAATACAGACAGGACTGTAATGACAAGAGTTCTACATGTGACCCACTGACAGTCTTCATACAACACAAAATATGGCACTAAGCTCCCTGACTCAGAAAGGAGCTTAGTGAACAGACCAGTCTTTCCTGAAGGTGTTTAACTAGTGCATTGTAAGAATAGAGACAAAAACATTCATTTTTATTAAGTGATAAGAACTATACTTTAACTTTTCCTATATAGAAATAGAAAGCTGAAAACAACATTTATTTTTTTCTAGACATTCACGCATTTTTGGATGAGTCTGAAAGCAGCAATCTGCCATGCCCACAAAAAACCTAAGAATGTAAGAGTCACCTTGAAACAGAGCAGAGGTCAGTGCAGCCCAGCACTGCAAGCAGCACTTGCCATCTGGCAGCAACTGCTGGAGGGGAACCTCCTCCCTCCAACTTCTTTAAAAAAAAAGAAAAAACCGAAACCCCAACACCCTAACAGTGCTGAAAGAATACCCTAATTTAAACCCTGTTCATGGTAATAACACTCCTGATCATCTAGGATGTAAGTGGGATATACCTCCTAGCCCTCCTACCTACCTGCACCCCAAGATACCAATCTAATACAAAAGAGAACTTGTTTAAGAACCCTCGTGAGTGAACATTTTGGGCTTTGATTTCTGAACCAAGCACTGCATTAGGCTTCAGCTGGTGTTTTGCTTTGATGACAGGGAAGATAGCTACAGAGTTTGTAGTTTTTCTTCACAACTCATGTATGCAGTCAAATTTCTGTTGAATGCAGTAGAAGCAAATCTTCATTCATATGCTAAACTATAAATATGCACACCCACATTTTGCTGACTTTAGCCAGAACTGATTGTACAACACTTGTAATAAGCTAATTCTGTGAACTTAGAGACTGCCTTTAGTGATAGAAAGGTTCATAGCTTCATCACCTTGTTTCATGTTCTAATCTTTCCTCAGCTAGCCCTAAAAGGCTGAAGATAAAAATATCGAATTTCTTATGTGTAAAGCTTCACAGAAGCCACTAGAAAGCATTCTCAACCTCTCCTGGCTGGGAGATACAGGCTATGTCTACACTAGTAATTTTGTTCCAGTAATTGATGAGAAATACTGGACTGAAGCAGTTGTCACCTCTTCCATTATGACTGGAAGGGCTAATTCAAGTTTAAAATAATAACGCACAGCAAATATTCAGTCTAGCCACTCTTTAAATGGCTAAGCATCCAACATCCATCCAAGTGGAGCATCTAAACTGTCATAATGGGCCTGCAGAACTGGTATTTAATTTGGAAAAGAAATAGAGAACTAATTCACCTCTACTAAAGGAAAAATCGAATTCATATGAATTTTGAAAACACATATTATCTGTGCCATTCTGTGGCAAAGATTTATCTACTCGTACAGAAATATTTGATTTCTGAACTTGAAAAACCCATCACCACAGAACTATCTGCACATCACAGCAGACACTTGGAAAACTAAAAATATTGCATAGAGAGATGTTCCTTACTTTGCAGTTTTCCTAAAGCAGAACATTTTTATTAAAATTGTTACTAAAATATAAAGGCAAGTGTATGCATCCTGTAGCAGGCTGCATCTACTATAGTTTCTGCAAAACATATACATACACACATTTAACTGAATTTTATTATCACTGTACATTTAGGCAAAAAATATCCCAAAGTAGAGACTACCAAAACCATCTACTACTACAAAGACTACTGGCAAATCATTGAGAAAGTAGATATAAAGCAAATTAATTGCAACTTCACAGTAAAGAGGTTCTGGAAGCAATATTCCATTATAGTCAACATTCCCAGCTTTTTACAATGACACTTAAGATAAAACCCTTGCTTATCTTAAATTTACTAAACATTACTAAATAATGTTTCCATTTCAAAACCCTGTATCAGAATAATTGTGCAGTGAGATTCAAGTTTAACATGTTCTGCTTACATATTTGTGTATTTAAACATAAATATAACATCATGTATTTAGATACAACAGATACGATTTTCTTAACCAAGCACAAACATCAGACATCTGTGCACGGGCATGAAGGCTAATGCTGTGATCTGTGCCAATACTGATGCAGTCAAATTAGAGTTTAGGAGAGGAGGAAAAACTGCCACATTGTCACCAGAGAATTTCCAAGGAGCGGGTACACCACATCAAAAGTCTGGGTATTTTAGTAAGTCTAACAGGCTGGACGAGTCGAACATCATTGGAAGACAGCAAATATATAGCACTTATAAAAATAGGGGTAAAAAGATTGCATAATCTTGACCTCACAAGTATGAAAAGCTTTAGCACAAATTGTGAAGACAAGAATAAAGTATGGAGGTAAATGCAATAAAACACTGCAAAGATATACTAAGAATGCTTATTATAAAAAATTTCTTTCCTCAGCATCAGGCTGGGTGTTACTGATAGAGGTGCTCAAAGACCATTTCTAGGACTATCCTGTTCAGTATTTTTTAAGAGCAATCTCTTAGTATCAGAAAAATATTTAAGTTGGCTTATGTCATGGACAATACAGTGATTGAATAAGACACCACAGGGAAAAAAATCCTGTATAACCTTAAGGACTAAAACAAATAGAAAAAAAGGACAAGATGCCATAGTACCAAGCCTAGTATTTAGGATTTCCTTGTAGGCATCAGCCATTTCTAACTGAACTGTCCGATACATCAGCTGATCATGTAGGAAATTACACTAGGCAGCTGCAAAAAGGATAATTGGAACACTAGAGCATAACCACAGACATTTCCAAGAGAAACAAGAAGATAATCATGACACTGTACAAACCATGAAGAGATCTCAATTCGAATTCTAAATATAGCTATATATGTCATCCTCTGTCAAAAAGAAGATGAATTAAAACTGAAACTAGTTCCAAGATATATTAATATAATCAGACACAAAGGCAAATGTACCACACCAGAAGGAAACAGAATTTAGTCTAATAAACTGAGGGATATCAGAACACTATGAATATAGCAGGTGAGAGAATGGGGGACAACACTCATGAGAAATGACAGCAATTAAACTGTAGAAACAATAAATACTAACAGTCAGAGGAAAAGTGATGCAGGAAACCAGGTTTCTAACCTGACACATAGAGCACAGAAACCTTGTTAGCTGTAATATGTATTGGCTTAGTTTTCAGGAAACATTGTTATCGGCAATAATTGCCGGTAAGAGAAGGTAACAGAACTCAGTTACTTCACATATTCCTAAGTAATGAAAAGTAATAGCTATAAGGCCATATACAAAAAAATGCATCAAACTGGAAGAAATTGAAGGCTTGTCCTTTTATGAGAATAAATATCTCAAAAGCCTCTACCAGAGTTTTTTATTTTTTTATAAAGTAAGTATTTCCAGATTCTGAAGTACAAGTTAAAAGACTTGGCACTAGAAAGTATGTATACCTAGTTGTAAAATTTTGGGGCTGCAGAGCATTCTCATCACTTGCAGAACAGTAGTATTCAATGTCAAGGGGGTCTGAACCTTACTTGAAAATGGTATTTTAATGTTTCATTGCTTTCTAATTTATTTGATCTAAACATCTACCTATAGAGCACTACATATTCTACGCAACGCTGTTATTAGTAGGTAAACTTACATACATTAATACTTCAAATTCATTCTCCTAGCTAGAAGACAGGATGCTGCAAGTCACTAGATTTTAAAAACCAAGGCAGAATTCTTCATAACTATCAAGAGAAACACTACAATGGAAAATTGGCTTTCAAGTTGTCTTCAGTAATTGATTTATTCTTAAGACATTAGTAATCAATGACTTCACCATTTCACTAACCATTAAGCATTATAGAAGCTAACAGTGATGAAGAAAAAATTATGAGACTTTTTAATGTGTATGTGTAAGACTAACTACTTAAATGACCAGCTGTGTCAACCTGAAGAATTCAAGTTCGTCCATAGTGCCTATTCTTACTATGAAAATCTTGCCATTTGGTTAGACTGTTAAAAACAGAACAGAAAAAACACAAGCAATCATTAAAATTCCAACGAGATCATGCATATTACGGGTATTTCTTCTTCAACTTTAATGAGGGCTTTTGAAACACAAACTTTGTGCACCAGAAACAAGCATGATAATAATGTTTCTGCATCATAAGCAGCTATTTTGTTAGCTGAATGTGTAGCAGATCTGACGCTCTTATTCATCAAGGAATGACTGGTAACAGAGAAGAGCAAGTCAACAGCTCTGATCACAGGTAACTAAAAAACTAATGGTCACTAGTGGAGAGGACCTGTGCTCATCCTCCACTGTACATCTCCTGATATGCCACACTGCTGCAGCATTATCTGGGGGCTTTGCTAATCTCTTGCAAACTGTGCTGACCCAAATATAACCATACAGCTTAAGGCAATTTTTTCACTCAGCAACATGACTCGTTAACTAATAGCTGCATTTTCTGAAAGAGATCCTTGCTGGGCATGGGATGGAGCATGAAAGTGACAATCTAGGAAATGAGAGAATTAAAAAGAACACAGAGGGGAAAACTGTAGAAATGGCTAAAATCAGCGTGATAGGGACAGCATGAACCATGCTTATCTAGGAGTTTTCCTTTTATGAGTATTATCCTTTCACTTTTGCTCCCCAGATTTAATCAATTTTACAGAGGTAGCGGTTTAGCATTTATCTTGTATTTAAGCTATGACATGTAACAATTTTGC
This sequence comes from Origma solitaria, assembly GCA_013397895.1. Taxonomy (NCBI): domain Eukaryota; kingdom Metazoa; phylum Chordata; class Aves; order Passeriformes; family Acanthizidae; genus Origma; species Origma solitaria. Next base: position 758,074 of record VZRL01006193.1, on the reverse strand, counting down.
ATAGTCAGCATACCATAAATATGCCAAGTTTTTCAGGGATCGTTCTGACAATAAAGGACTTGAGAGTTATAGTCGTGCATGAAGTAATTTGTGAATCCAGGACAGGACAAGTGGAATTACAGTTGTCATTATTTGCTCCACTCCAATTACTACATGGCAAGCAACACAGATTTCAAAAATACTGATGTTCCTTACTTACCACACTAGGTATTGTAAAAGAAAGAGAATGTAAATGAGTTTTAGGCTCTTCATAAGCATTCTGTGCTTCAGAAGTCAAAATTAAAAGCTGCTGATACAGATTCAGGACTTTTTTCTCCTGTAACTATTGTGACTTTGTAATGCACACTTCTTCCCTTTCTCCAGTACTCACTGTGCTTCAGAAGCAGAAGAAACTGCTCTGCAAAAACTTAAAAACTAAATGTAGATATTATGTTTCAGGCTCAACTTACCTGCCAAAATTGGCTGGCAAAAACTCAAGAAAAGCATCATTCAGGTACAGCTGTGTTAGGTTTAACAGTTGAGAAAATCCATCTGGCAGCCTATATAGAAGTAAAATAACATAGTACCTTAGTTTCAATTATATTCAGGGCATTAAGTCATATTTTCTTAAGCAACAGTATAATACTGAAGTCCCACATATTGATAAAATTGAAGGGGAGAATTTCTCTTAAGTCACACTAGACAGTTGTTCTCCATAAGTTTCAAAACTATTTGTATGTACTGAGAACAATGTCTACAGGCAATAAAAACTACAAATAAATGTAGTCTTGCTATGTATTGGTGATCTCCTGACACCTAATGTGAAGAAGGCATTCATTAGAAACAACTGGAAATAATTAAAAAATACACAACACCTTTTTTTCCCAGAAGAGATACGTTGTATCTCTGCAGATCTACTTCTGGAAAATTAATTTTGTCACTAGAGCAGAAATGCATATTAAAGTAGAATTAATTTTTGTTATTAAGGAAGAAAACTCTTCGCACATTTCTCTATAGTCACAGAGAAGTGATGGATTTTAACAAGCTGACAAAGCTACAAGGTATAATGAAGGATTGTCCACATAGCCTATTAACGTCAGCGAAGCACTTTAGTGAGATAGCTACTCTGGATCACAGTGCAACAAGGTTAATGAAGATACTTCTCAGGTAACTCTGCTGGTATCTCCAAGGGCTGGCACATGTCTTGGGCAAATTTGAGACTCAGTAGTATTTGCACAAAATATAAAACATTAAAAAAAAATCCACAGACTTACTTGGAAATTGGATTTACGCTTGCCTCAACAACTGTCAAGACTTTACAGTTTTTTATATTTTCTGGAAACTCCTGTATGCCTGCAAGATACAGAAAGAGGTAGAAAAACAGCATTAAATTATTAGACTCCACCACAAGCATAAAAATGATGCACATGAAACCACTAGCGATAAAAACTTTGATTCATTTAGCACCTAGTGAACTGTTTTTCTGATGTCTCATTTCACATTCAGTTTTCATTAAATAAATACTTTTGTGCAATATCATTTATCATTTTTTTCCCACTATGCTATTCCTAAAGCTTTTCATGTTGCAGGTTAGCAGGCACAGTACACTAAATTCCCACCTCTTACTGCCAAATATTAAAGTACTTGTGCTTTGGAATGTTACTTAAGATGAGAACCTCTGTCCCAATATAATTTATTTTTAAAAAGGCATTCACATGGTAGAATGAAGTTTCCAACAGGATCTGTTTATCAAATGCATGGCCTGTACAACATTCGGATGAAATGGTAAGGCTTCAAATCTTAAAGTATGTTTACAACTTCATAGTTCTGACCACATATCCCAAAATGTGATGTATGTTTGCTGTTAGCTTCTAGATCATTTGAGAGAAAGACAAAAATGCTCCAGCACACTTACATTTGAAAATTAAAACAACAAGGAACCTCCTTTTTCATTCTCTCTGGAAATGCCTGAGTGGAGTTGCATTCCACATATTGCCAATTTTGTATTTGTCAGAAACTGATAAAGCAGGCCTTGAATATGACATGTATCCACCACACCAGAAGAAAATCAGTATTGAATCATTTTGCCAATACAAGACCTTTACCTCCATCTTTACTATATATACCATAAAAAACCCAATCAAGTAAAACTGGTGCTATCACAACCGCAGTTGCTTTTACAACAGATCATGTTCTCACACTCTGGGACAGGAGTTTTTATTTTAAATATATTTGTCCTAAGTACAATAACCATTCATACTGATATCTTTCTACTTGGATTAAGAATACACCATTGTTTGGGAGACAAAAAAGTCCATCTGCTAGTAAATAAAGCTAGTTTAAAACAACTTCGGGGATTTTTTTTCAGGTATCAAATCCTAGCTCTTCGTCTTTCCGTTAATGCATGTAATGGTGTTTGTGAGTAGTTTATCAGATGGAAAGTGTAACTGAACCCAGGGAACAAGACCACTAAGAAGGAACTATACTGTGTAAACGCTTGCCTTTAGATTACTATGAGCATGAAATTTCATGCTGCTTGAGGCAACATTAACAGTCCAGCTGCAGAGAGAAAAACAAGGGCAGCATGACTTCTCATTCAGGTTGCCAGGTGGAACTTGGTTATGTCTCTCCAATCTGAAAACATGTGGTAAAGCATCAACTGCTAAGTAATATTTTTACTTACATAAGAAATTGCACAGTATTTTATGTTAGCTTAGAGCTTGATTCTATGTTTGTGCAATAATAAGACTGACCTGGTATACTAGGACATAAGAGATTACAGTAGACAAGAAAAGTAGTGACTAAATGCACACTTCAACCCGTTGGTGACGATGACTGGGAAAGTCATTGTGCTGATTCTTCCATAAATTCAACTAAAATAGTGACACCATTGCTTTCCAAGTAGACTTTTAAGTCTTTCTGGAAAGGAACTTGTTTGTCATACTACTGTTGAAACTACTACTTTTGGCTCATAGCAGGCATTGTAGTCTATTACTGAGAGGTGAAAGGCAAGGAGAAACCATTATGATATCCAGTTAATCCACACGTTTAAATACATCGAAGTATCATGGACCTTTATGGGAAATAACATACTAAAATCAGAAGTGGAATGGACCTGGAAGACCTGAACCATCAATGTCCAAGATAAAGGCCACGATTTCTGTCACTTCTGGTTGGCTAACATGCATGTTCATGCAAATGCACATAAGTGTAAATAAAAATACAGCTTTCGGCATATTTATATAGGTATGTGTGTGTGAGAGAGAGAGTTATGTGTGTTTCTGTGTGAGTTCAGTCACATGAAGATTACTGTGGCTGTAAGCGGAGTCAAAGCAGAAGATGGCAACAGCGGGTACTAATTTAATTGATTTCACTACTCAATACAAAAAAAGAACTAAAAAGGTAGTATTTATAATGTAATAATGTTTCATTTCTGTAAAGCAGTAACGTTATTTTCAAGTCCAAGAAAGATTAGGAAACTACCAAAGAGTGACTGGAACAGTACCTTATCTATTGCTCTCACATAGTCTTAGTACAAAGAGAAACATGCTTCCAAGAAACCTAAATATACATGAGCTTAATTCCAGTTGTAGCAATAAACCACTTTCAGCAAAAAGAATATCCATACATGGAAAGCATCTAACATGAACAATACCCTAAGCCTGTAGAGATAAAGTTACAGATGATTTGTATGAAATGACCTTCTGGTGTCTGAAAAATAAATCAAGACTTCTTTATTGCTAAGGATACAAATTTACCTTCTTAAAATAAGCATCTACATTAATCAGAGTAAACCATGGCAAAGCTCTTCCCTGGAGGCAGAGCTGTGTCTCAGACTCACTCTGTGCCTTTAGTTTTGCTGTTTGAATCATGCTGAGAGATTCTCTAGCTTAGTTTTTCTGAAAGATTGTCACAGTACTGGCCTTGGCCTGGTCCTTCAATGAAAGACTGCTTTAGTCCAACACACTAAACCTTATGTTTGTCATATTAATATTAGTTTCCACTGTCTGTGTCATGAACTCATGGAAACACAGAAGGCTTAAATTTATGATAACTACATTAAAAAAAAAACCCACATAGTACATCTGCTAGAGGGGAGAATGTCAATGTAAGCTTACGCTCAAAAGAACAGCCAAATAAAATATTAGCTATCCAAATACAGACATGTTAAATCAGCATGCTTTTGTACATAATCAGAGGACACTACAGTAGTCTCCTGTTTGACTATGCCTTGGGCAAGTGGCAGCAACAGTTTTAACAACAAATTAATAACAGAAATTCAACTGATATGAGAAACCTAACAATGAAGGAGTCTGGGAGCTTAATTTTGCTTCTTCTTCGAGCCAGAATCATTATGGTACATACCATCTTTACCAACCTCATGCAGTATTTCAGTACAGAAAAATGGCCTTCATTCAAAACGGCACCATATTAGGAATGACAGCACGAAATATACCTAATATTCGTAATATACATTCATAAGCTAGGGAAAAAAAAATCAGGAGACTGCTACTCTCTACTATTTGACAGGAAGTTGCATTTACTAACTGGCTATATAACAATCTTCTGACCACTCACTTTTCCTCAGCTATACTTCTCCTGTGTGCTAGAAACATGCAGTTATTGTTGGATCAGTATTCTTTCATTTCTCCCACCAAGAAAGCAAATTCAAAAAGCACGTAAGAAAGAAGGGTAAATAGGAAGACAGAGAGAAATCGGAAAAACATATGAAGGAAGGAAAACAGGGCTGTAAAGAGCACTTTGTAAGAGGATTTGTTCTTGCTTTTCATCGATCCTCAATGTTCTGAATATTCTTCCCCATTAAGGAAGCTCAGCAAATCTCAAGGGACTCTGTGACCACATTTTTCTGCACTCATTTGTAACACTGCTAATTCATCCATTTGATAGCCAACTCAATCCTTCCATAAGCATCTCATTAAATGAGTACTGCACACTGAAATCCACATTCCTTTCTAAATCCTATTTTTCTTTGGGTTTTTTTACTGCTTTCTTTATACAGTGATACTCAAGGATTATAGAAGACAGTGCAACAGATCACTTGGTCTGTTGTAGCTTTATTCTAGTTTCATTGAAAAGCATTGTATGGGCAATTTCTCCAACATATCATCCATTTCATACTTTATATACAACCACTATGCCCAACACATTTCAGTGCTGCTCCAACTGGTTTATAGATCACACCCACTGTTTTCCAAAAAAATACAAACCATCATGCCTGTGGACATGACCATTTGCAGATCACAACAGGAGAAAATGCAATTTGCTAATCATCTTTAACCACCAGATCCAAACTGAATTGGGAGCAAAGTTTTCTTTGCAGTATAGTTAACCACAGAACTTAGATTTATGTAATAGCTTTTAGCATTTACTTGTCGATTCCTTCCTCCCTGTCTTCCCAAATTGCAAGCACTTTTAAACTCACCAGCCAGTTTCTATCAAAAACACCAACACCTCCCCATGCAAACAAAAAACCCCACGCCCCAAAAACCAAATAAACAAGAAAAAAACCTGCAAACAAATGAAACTAACAAAAAAAAACCCCAAATGAAACTCAAAAGACCCACCAAAACCCACAACAAACAAACAAACCAGACCAAACCAAAAAAAAAAACCCTGGAAGAATGTTCAAGAAAATTTGGCAGTAAGGTAAGGAAGAGGAATTTAAAATTCTTGTCTGGACTAAGCCAGAAGCAGAAAGCATTCATCATTCAGAACTCTACTTGGCAAACCCCCACCATCTAACCTAGTGGTATTCAATCGTGATCCAAGACCAGCTGTGGCACATGCCCAAAGGACATACCAAAAAGGTCATACAGGGATTTCAGGTCAATGGACACAAACCTGGAGGTAATCACCCTCAGCTCTTGATCACGTAACAGGGCTGAAATACAAAATTTCACCTGATTTCTAACTCCTTGGAGAGCAATGATTTTTTTGGAATAGCTGTCAGAGCAAGTGTGCACAAATGCCCTTCTGCCTGGATTAAGGACTGTAAGTATAATTGGGGTGCCCCTCACCATCTGGAGTTACACTCATCTCCTTCCCTACACAGCACAATCCTCTGCTATCACTAATGTCAGTGCAACTTGCAGAGCAGGAGAAAAAACTCAGACCATTTTTTATCTCCATCATATAAGATTTTTTTCACTCAAATGTTGGCAATTCCGCATCTATAGAAAATTGAGCAAGTCAGATCCTCTCTTGGCAGAATCCTTTACTGCAATGTATCTCAGTGCTGACAGCCTGGTACACTACTGCTTCAGCCTTAATGCAGATGGTGGCTTGCTCTGCAGCTCATACTGTGATCATGTTTTAAGTCAGAAACAAATGTGAAAACTAGCATGTCCAGACTCCAGTTACAGAAACCACCACTGCTATACAGAAGTGGCAGTCCCTACTGATTTGTAGTACTATTTGTAGACACCTCTTCTCACACAGAAATATTTTAAATAAGCTTAAATAGGAAATAGAAAAAGGGAAAAAGTGTTGGTTCAATTCCTAAAAAGCAAAGAGCAAGAAAATCACTAACAGATATGAGACCTGTAGAAGCCATATGGGTGATGTTCCCAAAGGAGTCTGCAGCTAGATCTGTTTGTGGACAATGTGAGGAAAAAAAATTCTCTCCAGACAACACTAAAGCCCTCTTGGAGAAAAATACATGAAACTACAGCCTGCAGCGCACCTATTTCACTCTGCACCCTTGCAAGTAGAGAGAACACAGAGTCAAACATACAGGTTCAGTTTACGTGAATACAAATTACCTACTTTCTTCCCTCAACCAGTCTGTTTATCCTGGGTCTAACTTCTGGGCAAGAAGCTCCACCATGAAAAGAGGAGCTGTTTTCTGTTTTTCCCCTCAGGCCTCTGCTACAACTGTCCTTCAAGTCCATATGGATCAAACACAGCAAAATATTTTTAAGAATATATGCCACAACTCTCCCAAAGATTATCAAAGATCTGTTTGCAAAAGCTGAGATTTTAAACTGAAAACAGTATCTGTCACAGTCTGTATGTTTATATATTTATGTATTTTACTTTAATGTGGGATTGCTGCGTACCTTCTGAACTAAAACCAGCACTTTTCATTATTCAAAGTAAGCAGTGTATTAGAGCCCAAACAATTCAATGCACAATACTGACCCACCCATCCTTACTTTTTAAAAAGCCATTCCTCTTCCCAAGTTCCTTCCTTGCTGCAGCTGGTTTCAGACCCACCAGCATCTCAGGTTTACATGAGGTGCAAGGCTCATCTGCAGGACAGCAGTAACACCCTTCCAATTACAGTTTTGGGTTTCATGGGTTTGGGTTTTTTATTGCTTTTATTCTGGCACAGGTAAGAGCGGAGCAAATGCACAGGAGTCTTCCAAGCATTCCTCCTCAAACCATTTGGAAGACCTCCAGTTTTTTAGAGAAAGGTCTCTCTAGGCCTGTTCCAGCCATGTCTCTTACAGAATGTAGAGGAGAAGGAATATGAGTAGCAGAACAGGCTCCCCAATGCCTGTTCTGTGGAAAAAAGGGAGAGCCAGTAATTCTACTTCTTGAAGACATGCCTGACACACTAATTTACATAAATCTAAACACGCCAGGGCAGGGTGAAATTGCAAAACGTGTAACTCTAGGAGGGTTGTGGACAATAGTTGTGTTCATAATGCTGTTTTGGACAATTTCCAAGGTTACATGGTTTTCAACTAACTCATGGATGGAGCGCTGTCAACTACCCAGAGAAGCATAAAACATAACCATTTGAAGCTGCTTTGCTTTTCCCTGCCCTGTCCCCCACTACCCTGGACTGCAAAATCATTGATGTGAGTCCAGTCACTTTTAGTTGCTATATGACAACTGTCACTCAAAGCACATCCTGTTGGAAAAAAAAATACAAGCTTCTCCTTTGGTGAATTGGTGAGGTGCATAGCGACAGTGGTGACAGCACCAGCGGCTATGCTAAATTCTGGGCAGGCTAAGCACTAGTTTGATCTGGGCAGGGATCTCCTGCAGTCAAGAAAAACTGAGTAACAGCTGAGAGACCTGTCAGGACTGCCAGGAAACAGCCAAGTCCCAACAACTCTTGCAAGTGAGGCTGCAGTGGAGAAAGGATAGGCAGGGGCAAGCTATCATGGGAGACTTCAATAGGTCCAGTGAGCACAAGTGACTGGGATCTAAGGAACAGAACGTGGGGTGTGGCGCAGGGGTCTGTGTGGCAGCTCACAAGGAAGGGCACAGAGGAGAGGCCACTCTGTCCTGCTGAGTGGTCAACATGCAGCAACCTTTTTTTGGCAACAAAATTGGTGTCTACCCATTGCAATTGCTGGGTTAAGGATGAAACCCAGAGAAGCCACAGCCTCCTCAGATAGACACCTAGACCCAAACAGACATCCTGAAGTCTCAGCTATTCAAACCCTCAGCTGCAGTTAACTCCAGAAGCTGGGGGACCCTCTAGAACTCAAAGGCAGAGGTCAGTGCCATAGGTGCAAGTGTGCCCAGACACACAACCTTCATTGCATAAAGCGCTCACTAGGCAGCATACCATCTGGGAATCTGAGAGGGAGATTGATGGCAGTATTAAGCTCTCACACAGGTGGGGTGATAGCCCTGCCTTAAATCCTTGGGAGCTGAAGGTAAGTTAGCATCCAATCCAAGCCAGCCAGGCTCAGCTAACTCACAAAACAAGGGAGAACAGACTCTTGTCTCGGCTCAGAGCAGGAGAAAGCGTTCCCTCTGCTACCAGTGCACCCCTAAAAAAAAGGATATGATGTTCTGGAGCTAGGAGAAGAATCCATCATAGGTAGTTAAGATCCAGAAGAAGAGAATTCTACTAGAATTGTACAGTCATCTTCAGGGTGAACTAATAACGGCCTTCCAGTAACTGAAGGGCTCTACAAGAAAGGTGGAGAGGGTTTTTTTGCAAGGGCATGTTGTGACAGGACATGGCAGGGATGGAAGTAGGTCTAGATTTGATGCTAGGAAGAAAGTCTTTACTGTGAGGGTGGTGAAAACTGGCTGCCCACAGAAGCTGTGGATGCCTCCTCCCCTGGAAGTATTAAAGGTCAGGCTGGATGAGGCTCTGAGCAAGGCAGTCTAGTGAAAAATGCCCCTGCTGCTTGTCAGGGGGGTTGAAACAAAACCATCTTTCAAGTCCCTTCCAACACAAATCATTCTATTCTATCATCCTATTCTGTGCTGTCTTTACATGTAAACCGACATCTAAAAATTCCATAATTACTTTTACAATACCTTTTCTGTGTTACAAAAACTTCTTTTGAGTCCAGGAAGACATTTTTAATGAACTTATTTCAGAATTTCAGACATATACACTCAAATTTCACATTCAAAACCTTATTTGCACTGAAATTCCATTCCATCCTCTCCTACACATAGAGATCGTTTTATTGTGGACAGATTATTTTCAGTACCATCAGTAAGACAATGTATTTAAGAAAAAGTACTACAAACACTTTAAATAGAAGTGCTGTTTGCATTTAGGATACATTTATAACCTCTGTACAGTGATACACTTATCACAGAGCTACAGACTCAGAACTCTGCAGCAAATAAAGTAACTTTTTTTTCACTATCATCATGGATGATATAAAAACCCTGCTCCTGTCTGCCCTTTTGTCAGTATAAGCAGAGAAATAGCAAATTTACAGCAAGTTATTTTGTATGCAGGATCTTCCTCTCCTACTTCTTCCTGAAGAAAACTAGAATCTGTCTCCCTCTATCAACTATGAACAATTCTCAATTCCTTGGAAAAGCCATATTCCTAAATGTACCAGATGGGCAACACAAGACTGGATAGTTTTCTGAATTCTCATTCTCCAGCTCACCAACTTCTGGCACACAGCGCATTACAGATACTTTGCCAAATCAACAGATTATTTTTGAACACTGAAGAAAACATATTTGATCTAAATTTGTATCTGTTAACAAAATTCTTTAAAATTACTGGAATGACTTTATAGGCAGATATGCCTGGAGGCAGGGGGGTGAGGGGAGGGGAGTGTTTTCTTAGATTTAGTTAGTCTATTTTTCCACGAAGATTCCTTGCAATACAGACTAACAAACTGACATGAGTAAATCTGCTGCAACATCACTCTGAAAGAAAACACACCTAAATATCTAAGAGACTACTAAAGGTACTGTTATTTCCAAAGCCCCAGGTTACTTTTTGTCTTGCTAATTATTTTCTCGTCTTACTGTTTAATCCTCCAAAGGCCTGAATAATATGGAACTTAAAAATTCAATCTTTTTCTTTCACCACCTGCATGTAGGGAAAAGTAGATCATCTCACTGTTTCCCACTAGACTAACTCCATAGACACAAGCAATTTCAAGTGCATTTCCCAGATTCCAGGAAAGCCTGATTTTCCTGGCAGTCACCTCATCCTATGTTTCAGCCTTTCAAACCACTTGATTCTAGTAACCCGTAAAGCTAACTCTTCTGTACATTTATATATGCCATCAGACACATATAAATGCTTTCCCCCTCTTCAAAGAAGAGGCAAAAATATTTCTGTGACAGTCTTCCATGTTGGCCTAGATGCATCTTAAGGCTGGCATTCCAGAGTCACAAGGAAATGATTGCTCCCTAAAGTTTAACCCTGAAAGACACAGATTTAGGGGTGAAGAGTGGTGCTGCAGGGTTTTGTGGTGGGTGGGTTTTTTTCCTGTACAGCTATCAAAACATAAATAAGTTGTCTATACAAGCTTAAAAATGTTTTGATTTCCTTTAGCCGCATGAATACAACATTAATTAAAATTAATTTTTCTACACTGGCATCACATTCTGTGTGCTGCAACTTCTCTTTAGGGTATAACCCATCAGGTTACAGGGCTAGGAGAAAAGGCATATCTCAATGCTTTGTATAGTGTAGGATGTAATTTCTGGTATAGGAATGTAGTTTATTTACTGAACCATTTGTTCAAGTATCATTTCATCTTTGTGACTAGTATAGCAATAGGCTTCAGCTAAAAATTTCAAAGCTGAAGTGCATCTGGAAAGAAGCAATGGAATACCTCTGATATTAAGGGTTCACAGTAGCCTTGGGAATCAGGTTAAAATGCCATAAAAGGACATGGGATGTCCTCACTCAAAAAGCTACAGACTTTATACTGACTACTATCAACAATAAAAGCAGAGTTAAGACTAACTCTAGTCTATGTTTATGGCACATATAGCAGCAATTTGGTATTTTTAGGCTACACTTGTGCCACAATCGCTTCAGCAGCCACGTATAATACATTCCAGATCACACTCTTGTACAAAGACTTCTGTATACTCCAGCACACAACACCATTAGAGGCTTGTACTCTAACTCAGCACGTCTCAAAACATACATAACTTGAACAGTAAATAAACTGATAGAGAAGTAGTCAAATGAAGATTTGCAAATAAAAAACTCACCCTGTATGGCTCAAGAAGGCACAGTAACACAAGGTGCTGGACACTGGGAGCATACAGGGAAACATGCATGTCTCCTGGCTTCCTGTATTTTACGAAATTTTTCCTAGGCTTCTACTTTTGGTCACTGTTGGAGACTGGATACTAGATTAGATGAATCCTTGTTCTGATAAAATGTTATTAAATATTCTTAAGTACTGGTATTTGGACATCTGCTGTGTCTCTGTTACAGAGTTTTATATATTGTGTGTATGAACAGACACATTAAAGCCAGAAATTAAAAAGGCAAGATTTGTGATGTATTATTAAAGCACCATAAAGATTGCTTTCTTGGACTAACACCTTTCATCTAACAAATCTGCTACTTTGAAAAATTTCTGTGATTTTGATCTTTCATCTAAACATCAAATATTAAACACACACATGTACATGCATGTAATTCTACTTGGAGAACTGGATGCTCTACCATGCAACAGGTCTCACTTTGTGAGCCAGACTGCAATTCATTAGGTAACTGGAAAACATTTTAAATCTGAAGCTAAGGTTTTCAATTTTTTATCAGTTCTTTAGAAAATTAAATACTTTGGTCAATACATTTGATTATGCCAATGCCAGAAACAGCTCAAATATTTTACATGAAAGTCCTATCATATTTCATGTATGCTGGTATTTGAAAACTGAAGTCTAACTATCCCTCTAAAAATACGACCTTTAAAAATAAATGCATATTTAATCTAAAGGCATCTGCACTTCATGATTTAGCTCAATCCATCTCAGAAGGAAACACTTAATGGTATATCAATACTTCAAGAAAAATAGAGGAACTATCACCATTCACTTGCCACAACCACAGGAATCTGAAAAACACACTGAATTATTCTAGAATTTGGCATCGCTCATCATCCTGCATTATTGGGGACTAATCTCCACTAATTATATTTTTCTTATCAACTAAAGGAAAGCAGTTCCTGTACTTTCCACAGAAGTCTACTGCTTCCACACTCTATTCTTTTGATATGCAACAGAAAAAGGAAGAATTGCAGAGTTTGTAAAGTTTTGCTACTCTTAGAAAACGAAAAAATTCCTCCTATTTGGCTCCATTATAGACACCAATCAGAACAACAGGCAAGTGAGCAGTAAATTCTTACAAAGAGAAAAACAGACACAAGGGAGGAAAGTAGGTTTGCAGTTGTCAAGAGAAAAATTTTCTGTAGTTGCAACAGTTGAGAGGAAAAAAGAAAGGGAAAGGCACTTATGCCAACAAACTGAGGTCTCAAATAATACTAAATTTATTACAGAACAAACAGCACTATTTCTTACTTCACCCCGCAGGAACAAACAGGGACTCTAATTTAGGCTTTTTAATTTTACAGAGGTTTTAGAACTAACGGAAGACAAGATGACCCCAGTAAACAAGCTTGTGACCTCAGAACTATTTTTTATGTGCAACACTAGTCAGAGAAGCTACCCAAATTGTCATAAGTCTGAGAACACACATGATAATAGTTTAAATAAGGTTGTACCCTGCCATTTCTCTGAAGGGTGTTAAAAAAGCCCCCAACTTCTAGAAAACAGAGATTCATAGTTTACTGGGATAGCATGTCATACGCCTCAGAGGAACAAGTGCCCTTTCAGCAGCTCTCTGTAGGCTTAGCTCAGGGCCATGCCATTTAGACAGACAAGTAGCTCCCTAGCTTCAGCTGCCTATTTATGTACATGAGCTCTGGAATGTGCCAACAGCAGCACTCAAATCCCCTTTTGCTGCTTTTAAGTCTTCTGCACTGAGAATTTGTGTTGCAAACAGTTAATACTTTCAACAGTTCAGTCCAGGACAAAAAGACGATTCTTTCTCCATTGTGTGTTACTGTGACAGTTTAAGGCCAGTATTCTTTAAGAAAGATTATCAATCCACTTGTACCAGGAACAGATCAGTGACAACCAGGTCAATTTATCACACTAAATGCTGTGTTCATTAAGCAGAAATAATAGAGTAACAGTTTAAGTACAGATTGGGCTACAACAGTCAACCAAGGAAAATACTACCACCTCAACAACTGGAATTGCCTTCTTAGTAAAGCAGAACATAGCTCTCTTTGTAGAGTCATAATTAGCTAGCAGGCCAAATAACACAATAAATTGAATGACAAAATCTTTGGAATATTTATGTAATTCTAATTTTCAAGTATTATTTCAATGAAGTGCCCTCTTATGTAACTTTGAATCAGTAAGATGAAACTATTCTGTTCTTCTCAATCATCATGATTTAACTTCTCGCTCAAGTAAGTCACACAACTAAGTACAGTGACAAGGTTATTTGAATTTCTTCGCAGTTGCGCACATCTGCCAGCTTGAAAAAGCAGCACCATCAGTAAAACCCCACGTATATAATACTTGGCTGACAACATTTCATAACTTACAAAAGTTTGACTCACACAGAATGATAGATTGTTAACAAGTCACACAAGTGAACCAAGTTATGTCTATGGAATACATAAATACATTTCCCCATGCAACAGAGGTTACCATCCCCAGAGCAAGACAGCAAAGCAGGCAAGTCCTACTATACTACAATTTTACAAAAGCTTATTAAAAGAAACCAAAAACAATTTTCATATTAAACAAATCATAACAACAAAATCCAGCAAAACCTACAAGTTCTTGTGCAAACTCCCTTCAGTATAGTGACAGATGGCACAAGTTACTAAAAGTAACATTTGATCTTATGTATTTTGAGAGAATATAAAATACCAGACAGTATCATCTACAAATCAATCAATGTGAGAGATACAAATAAATATCCCAACTTCATCATAAAAGAGCATCTTCTATTGTAAGCAGGGATTTAGAGTAGTAATTTAAAAATTACTGGCTGTGTAGCTTCTAGAAACTGTAGTTTCACTAGTGTCTTTGTAAAGTCAATGGTGATTCGCCTTTTAGTTACCTCAATACAACAAGCAAAGTGACTTACCATTCTTGCTGACATCCAGTTCCCTGAGATTAATGAGATTTGCAATGGATGCTGGCAATGTGGTTAGATCATTGTCTGGCAAACTCAGCTTGTGTAGAGACTGACAGTTAAAAAGTTGCTATTGAAACAAAGAAAAGAGTGAATGTGATTTTCTCTCAGTTTCCTCTATATAGCTTTTGTTTTTAATCCCTTTAAACTTCTGACCTCATGGCCTGAAGATCAGGTTATTTAGAGTTTTTGACTCCAAAAAATTTTTAACTAATTTCATTAAAAATGGACTCAGATTACAATGTTTAGGAAGGCAAAAAAATGCAAATGGTCACAAGGCAGCAGCTATGCTTAATACTTCCTACAAATTCCTTCCAGTATCTCAGAAATTGTGACCTGTAGTTACACACAGACCTGCAAACATTGCAAAATATTTTCTATAATAGACATGCCACGTGACACCCCAGAGATAAGTAAAGTTTATTCAAGAAAGAAAAGAAAAAATTGATAGACACATTTTAAAAAGTCAAATAGTTGTGGAACACAGGATTTCAGCAGGTATTCATCTCCTCCAGAAACTTAAATTTCATTTTGTTACGTCTTCCAATATTTTTTCCCCTTTCATGCTTCCTAACTTAAGTACAAAAAAGTTTTACAAGTTGAAAAACATTTGAAAACTAGTGAAAAAAATGAACTAGTGAAAAAACCTGAAACTAGTCAAAGTTCAAGCTAGGGATAGAAAACTGTTTAATCTTTTCTGTATACATGCACTACCATCTTTACCAAATACTAGCTCAGAGCCAGATCTCTTCCTAAATGCAGGGTACGTACAGATTCTTAATCAAAAGCTTTACAAATTGACAAAGTAGTGTAAATAATGTAATGGAAGAAAAAATCTTCAAATGATATGTAGGAAACTTAGACATTGTACAAAATAAGTAACTCTAAGAAAGCAGTTGGAAGGTTCATCTGAACAATTAATGATGAATATTCCTTTCCTGACAATTTTGGGTAAGATCATTCATAAATATCTTGACTTAATAATCTTCTCTTTTGGAATTCTGAGAAAAGATCATAAAAAACCAGGAAGTGTTCACTGACTAAAAAAAATTATCTCAATCACCATCATAACAATGGGCTCAGTTTGACCGAAATTCTTTGGGTGTCTCTCAATTACAATGCCATTATTTCAACCAGAGACTGAACAAGCCCCGTTTCTGTAAAATTTGCATATACCACCCCAGAACAAAAGCATACATGAACTAGCAAGAAAGACAGTTAAAGGCATGAGCTTTAACTTGTCTACTGCTGTTTTCAATTCTTCAGAAATGTGTCTGTTAGAACTCATTTACCATTAAGGCTTTGAAGAGTTACAAGTCACTTAGGATACTTTGATGAGATCAGGTGTTTTGGAGCCAGTCCCTCATTTCAAGAATATATACTTAAAGCTCTTCCCTCAAAGCAAAAATGTAGACTCCTGGAACCACTAAAATTTCTCTGATTACTCAGGTCAAAGCGCATGCAGCACAAGGAACTGAAGGATCCCTAAAGGAAAATAAGGGGGAAGGGAATTTTGAATAGTATTGAATTTGTAGTTGTTCCTGTTGTTGTTCTTTTTTAGTGATAACATATTCATAATTACTACTAGCAAACGCTGGAAGTCACATAATTTAAAGACTATTTTACTGCAGAATTTTTCCAAACTTCAGAGTAAAAGAGAAAAGTAAAACCATTACAGTTTGAGCTTCTCAGCTCAAATGCACACCATGGCACTTGGAGTAAACAGGGGAACTTCTCAGATGTGATTTAGCACATAAAATGAAGGAAGATGAAAGCATTTCAAATTCCCAGTAAATTTTGAAGTGGAGACTGTGCACCAACACTTCGTGTAAAGTCATTTCCTTCTCTACCACAATCTTCCTCTCCACCCCAGTTTGCTCATGCTGTGCCCTCAGCTGTTCAGCTAAATTAAGGACCTATACTGTAAGAACTGAGTTTTGAAGTAGGCTGGAATTCTGAAATGATTCAGGGCAATTAAAAAAATCCAAGAGCCACACACACTGATGGGGCATTTCAGCAATCAGGTGGACAAGCAGCCCCAAACCAGCTGAGTTGTAGCATACAAAGGCCAGATCAAAAAACACTACTGTGGCAAAGAGGAAAGGTGGGAGCAGGAATGTCTTAACAGGGTGTCAGAAAACTAGAGAGGGCCTGATAAGTATCACACCCTTCATATTTCAAATGGCTTAATTAAAACCTTTTTCAGAGCTGGAAAACTAAACAAAAGGGAAAAGGAATACACAGCTTGAAACCCTGGCTCCATATTGGCTAGGATCATTTCAAATATTACAGGCCTTCCCCTACAGTCCTTCTAATGGAAGTTTAATAATCAAAATTTTGGTCAAATGAATAAAAAAACACTTTGACTACGTCTTCACTACTCCTTAATACTCTGCTTGTGTTCTTTACTGTATTTGAATTTATATGTGGGGCATTTTCTTTTTAAAATTGAAAGGGAAGCAAAAAATAATAACCAAAATTACTTAAAAGCTGGAAAAAATCTTTAGCTTCTCAGAAATATGCCTGTAAGCATCACTTACTCTAATGCAGAAGCACATTAACTTAAAGCAAGTGTAGGCTATTACATGTTCCTGCAGTTAAGAAAAAACCCAACAAAATCCAAAAAGGAACAAAATATAAATGTTCAAGCAATCTTTCTAATCACGTGGATAATTAAACCTTAGACTAGACCAAGGCAAGTGGCAGTCTACTCACTTCCTGAGGCACAGAAATAGATTTATTAGCCGGCCTTTTCTGCTATGTAACTCTCTTGGGCTGGATCTGTTGCTTGAGCAGTTTCATTCCAATTCATGCAACGAAATAGTCAAGCTGGAATGCATAAACTTTCAATCTATCAAGGCTGCTTAATAGCAAACTATGGCCCAATAGATGAAGCTAGACTATCAGTTTCAATGATGCTGGTGAAGTGAAGAGTTAATAAAGGTACCTAAAAGGAAAACCATCCAACATACCTTTGGAAGCTCTTCAATCTGATTAGCATCTAAATACAGCTCTTCCAAGGTCTTTTCAAAAGTAAAAATCTCCTTAGGCACCTGTTCCAGGCTGCAGTGAGAATAATCAAGTGTAGTCACAGTTTCCTCTTCTCCACGCAGACAGCGGCATGGCACCAGCCGCAAAAACAAATTCCGCTTTGTTGTCATTTTCAGGCACTGTAAAACAGAAATTGGTTGATTTAAAAACCAAGGCCACCTCAGAAATACATGTGCAGTTTCTCAAACTTCTACTGAAATACACTAAATACTGAAAAGACGTAGCATATATATGTACCTGCATATGTATTTGTATATACATATGAGACACAGTAGGGAGGCATGTACTTATTTTCTTTTAAATACAGCAGATCTCTGATGACATCAAATGGGGTTAACACACCTACAGATACCAGAAGATGAAGCCAAAGTTCAGCCTACGACTTGTCACCAGCTAACACAGCCCTACACTGCAGAGAAACAGAGAACTTTGAAACAGCATTTCTGAATTTTCAGTTGTGTCTTTACAACATTGCTTATGCCACCTTTAAAAGTCAGTGGGATATTTTTGTTTAGTAAAATAAAATCCACAGAGAATTAAAACTATAGCTATAGCACATCTAATCAGTTGGGGTCTTTTTTGTACATGGGAATTCAGATACCTTAATTTCAAATCCTTCATTTAAGGAGAGAACACAATAAAAATAACCAGTTTCTACCAACTGTTCTATCTGCAATTTAAAAGGAAAGGTTTCCAGGTACATAGATAATAAAGTGACCTCTTTTTGCGACTTCATTCACTTTGGAAAACTTCAACACATCTTGCTGTGCACACTGGAACTAAGGAGGCCTCACCTTGCTATGGGAATGTATCTTTCTTCCTTTAAACTCACTATTACAACAGTTCCCTCTATTCTCCATGACTTCCACAATATTCCTATTCAGCCTGAGAAGGCAAACCTAAATGGTGCTGACTAACTAATTACTGACAGCATACACCAGCCATATTCCTGCCTCTCTTCTCCTCAGCAACAGCACAAGTTTAGGTCTCTTTCTCTAATTAGCAGTGGATTTTCACAAAATCTTCAAACTGTAACCTCAGATTTCAAGTTCGTCTGAAATTAGATGACAGACTCCATTTTTCAAGAAGGACCAACATATGCAGGAAGGTCCTTTTTCAAGAAGGACCAACAACACGATCATGTCAGCTCCATTTCCTCAGGAAATTGGCCTAAAAATATATACTTCTCCAAAACAGCACTGAGTATTTATTTTCTCAATCAAACTTCCAACACTCCAAATGAAAATATGCTTTTTTAATCTCCTTTTTTTTCAAACTGCTGAAATTATATTTCAACTTCTGGACTGGTGACAGGAAACTTTCTCCTCCAAGTGCCAAAAAAGTCTTTTAGACACATTTAGCAGACTGCACTTCAACTTTGAGACAGTATGTTAATAATATAGGGCAAGGATAGAATACCATACCCACGGCTCTATGTAAAGTCACAAGCTGCAAGACCCCTTTTCTCACTAAGACACAAAAACAAGTATGCGCTTGGATTTTCCTCTGTGTGCAACTTAGCTTGCCAAATACTTCACAGTATGTATAATTCACATGGCAAAAGATCAAGGGACTGCTATACTTTAGTGTCTTCATTAACCAGATGTAGAATTTATCACTCAGGCTGTGAACAGTCAAACTCTACATCCATCCATTAAAAAGATGGAAGAAAACTCTTCATTAGAATAGTGGGATGTCAAAATTTCATTCTTTAGCAATACTTCAATGCCATTAAAATTTGGTTACAATGTTAATTATCAGAACACAGCATTTCCCACAAAACTCCAGCAATATTTAAAATCTAAAAACTAAAAAAATATTTAACTGTATTGCAATTTGAAGAGTTTGGTGACTGCAAATTTCACACTGGGGATTTCCACAAAACAGGAAAGTCAGCAAAACAGAGAGCATAACCTCCTTCTGCTGCTTTCACAGGAACAGGCTCAAGAATGGCATCCTCCAGCCACCCACAGACAGATGCCAAAGATGCTATGGAAGCTGATGCTCACTGGGTCAAAGCTACCCACACCTTCTCCAAGACCCTGATGCTGTACATGAAAATACCAGCTGAATTCCCTGGCCAATATTAAAAAAAAAGCCTTTGACAAAAAAGAATTTTTTTCTTATTTTGCTAGTAGTTCAGAGAATGGCAAAGCTGTGAGAAAACACAACACTTTTGAAAGAAGTGTCAGCAGCAGTCTCTTTAAAGAGGAGTATAAACAGAAGAATGTATGTCACGGAAACAAGCACTGGAAGCAGAGATTGTGCGTGTGAATTAATTACCAGAAGCCTGGCAGGGAAAGGCACACTTATAACATGCTAGCTGCAGCCATCAGTAAGTTCACTTTGTCCAGTCATTTCAACTTCTGAGAATTATGTTTCGAAAAAAGAATGTTAAGAAGTTTACTACACGCTTCATATAAATAACAAAAAAATATATAACTTGTCATTGGAATGTGTCAAAATGAGCACTGTTTTCCCCCTCATCTTCAGTGGCTGTTCTCTTCACATGGAGTCCTACTTGTCCATTTCTCAAGAGCTTCTGAAGCAACAAAACTTGTAAGGCCTAGAAAGTTAAAAAACCCACACATACCTAGTTTTCCTAACTTACTCCTTTACTTTATAAGAGAGATCTCGAGCTTTTGGAAGGCATGGGGGAAGAAAGATCTGGTAAAAGACCACATGCATCCACAGCACTGTAAATAGATTAGTAAACAAATGCTTGTACAACAACACAGTACTGAGTCATATTTCTCACAGTTACCATGTCCCTTAAAGCACCTGAACTCACAGCTCACATCTTAAGCCAAAATAGTCAAAACTCATATTTTAGTATCAAATAAACAACCATCCCCCCCAAAGCACTGGTTTAACCAACCTGGGCATGTATCTAGTTGTAACTCTTCAAAACCCTGAAAGAACCATGAAAGCTGCATTTCAGTAAAAGCAGGAAAATGCAATGTGATTTAATTCAAAATTGTTCCATGTTTGTTCAAATTTTATTTCTACACATACAGGAAGAACTGTTTAACAGTCATGTTCTACAACAGAGATGGCTGCCAATACTAGGAAATGGGTGCGTCAGGATAATGGCAGGAAGTATTCCCGACAGCCACTCCTCTACAATATATATTTTATAAACCAACAGTCAGACAACACATCACTCCTTATCTGTCTCTGTCTACCTATCTCATGGTCAGATGCCCAAGCAGAAAATCATGAAACACAGAAAAGAATCCAGTATTAGAACTACCAAAGACAGAAAAACATGATTTCACACACAACATGTGCTTCTCTTATATTGCTCCAAATAGGAACTTCTCCATGTTTGGTTTGGGTAAATACACAGAAAGTGGAAAGGGAAACAAAGGATAGCGATTTTTTTCCTGCCCATAGAACAGCCAAGTCTAGCAGGCAGAAAAACCTTCAATTCCTAATATTCCACAAAATCAGGTATATATAACTGAAACACCAAATCCGACAATGTAAAATTGTTTTGCAGACCTACAACATTATGATGGCTTATTTTTCTTCACCACTTAAGTCCAATTCTTTACGAGGCAGATAAATAAAGAACTTGAAGGAAAAAAAAGAAAAACCACAAAACTCCCTCGTTCCCTAAACTATTAGAACCTTGACACAAGTTTAACTGAGGTTCAGTGTTCACAGCCAACAAGAAAATTAGGACCTTTATACAGTTCTTGGGTTGTTTTGGGGCTTTTTCACTTCTTGAAGGAATAGGAGAGGAAAAACATCACTCTGCATGGGCTGCAGGTGGATACCTGCTCCACCTTGGACAATGGTCTGCAGGGGAATCTTTCCCCCTTCTTCACTGGCCCTGGTGTCTGCAGGGTTGGCTCTCACATGTTGTCACTTTTCTCACCTCGCTGTTATACAGCTGTTTTTAATGCTTCCTTGAATATGTCATGACAGAGGCACTACCAAGATTGCTGACTGATTCAGCTTTGGCCAGTAGCGGGTCCAGCTTGGAAACAGCTGGAATTAGCTCCATCCAGCATGGGGGCAGCTTTAGGCAGCTTCTGCATGCGGTGAAGTAACACCTGCAGACCCCCTGCAGAATCCCAGGAGATAAGGGGCTAATGTGTTTGTCTCACACACCAGTAGCACGGTGGCTGTGGTGCCAGCCAAGGACTGTAGGTAATAACAGCCAAGGACTGCTGGCAACAACATGCTGTGAGAAAGAACAAGATGTGACTGGACAAGGGGCCATACCGAGGTAGGATAGCATTCTTCTGGGACAATGTCCTTATTCTAGCTCTTGGAGATAAACACAACTCAGGACAGCACAAACACAGAAACGAGGTGGAGAAGCGGGCATGGACTGTGGGGGTCAGGACGGGACAAGACCACCAAAGACCCCCAAAGCCCTCTGACCCATTTCCAGAAAGACCTGAAGAATGGACTGTGCATGATGACTAATTTGCACAGAAAATACAAAACTTTTCTCCAGAGTAGGAAAGCTTATCTATTAAAAAGGCACCCAAAAGCAAGCCCAGGTGCATGTGTATCCCTGGACCCTGGAGATCCCATCACCTGGATCAATGCTGAAGCCAGAACTGATGATCTCTCTCCCTTCCACTCTCTCCATCTTTAATTCACGTTTCTTTGTCTCCTTATTTTCACCCTACCCCTTTATCCAAAACCCCTGCTGTGTACTTACATTAGGAGGTCAGTGACTAATTTCAATGCCATGTTTAATGAACCAATAAAACTTTATAAGCTTTTGTGGACCCTCTAATTCGTTTAGAAATTCGTTTTGAAAAGCATCTACAAATCCTGGGTGATCCCCTCCTCTTTCAGGTGGAACACCATACCCCAACTTCTAAATCCTTGCCACATACACCCAATGCAAATGATAAACAGTAAAAACAGAATAGAATAAAATCAGAGATGCAGAAAAGAAAAGCATTGGTTTGAAGACCAATGAAAGAAAACATGATCAACAGCAAGCTTGGATATACACTAAATTTTGATCCAGAAGATTCAGTGAACCATCATTCTTCCCTAGAATTCTGATGACTCCCAGCACACTCCCATTACCCAAGTACCAACAGCACCTGGAGACCTGTCTGAGCCCCATGGGACATTTTCAGTTTAACCTCAAGTAGAAGTCAGGATCCCAATAATTTCATCCCCAGCCTATGTTAATTTGTTCCAGAAGCAATAGTTTCACTGCATCATTAGACCCTTAGATTTCCTGTCTGATCCGAAAAGACAGGATTGCTCATGCCCACAGCTGCTGAAAGCCCTGCTTCCCCTTGCAGGCCCTTTAAAGAGATGTTACATCAGCAGCACTTGAAAACGAAACCACCTATCAAATGTCTATACAGAAAGGGAAGATTGAGCCAGGCATAAAAAATACACAGCGACACTCTTTTTAGTCCACCCCACTATCTACAAACTAGTTCAGAATTAAGGTGCTGAGCACATGAAACAGGAAAGGGAAAAGTATGTGCGGGGGAGTTTGTAATATAACACGCTGCCTGACAAATACAAAAAGGTTTAATTGGCCAAGTGACAGAAGGCCCAACATACTCATGTTGAAACAAAGAATTACGAAAAAAACTCATAAGGGTTTCTCTCCAACTCAAGCATTAACAAGCACCCCAGAAGGAACCAAAACACAGGCTTTTGGTTTGTTGATGAGAGATGCTATGTTGTGAAAAGTAACAGCACAATTTACATTAATGTCTTCCAGCTAAAAACGGCACTAATACTCATAAATTTGAGAAACCTGTAAACAACATAATACATCTAGAAAGAACAAAAAACATCCTAGCTTTTTACAGTAAACAAAGCACAGAACTATTCTTTAAACTCAAAGTATTTGGCACCTCTCACTCATCAGCAAATCATTGGAGGATAAAGAAAAGGGGGGCAGAGGGTGGCACTAAGGCTTGGTACAGACTTCCCCAAAGATCAGTCCAATTCTCTTGTGCAGGAAGGGTGAGCTCTCAAGTTAACAAACTGCAACCACCATTTTGGAAACCCTAGCTTTCAAATGTGTTTCTTTCCCATCCTTTTTCATGTCATCTTTGGGAAAGGAAAGGATGGCTCAAACCTGATGGCCACTTACAAGGACTTGAAACATGCAAAGACAGACTGCACTGAGAAAAACCTGTCCCTTCTTAAGTATCACTTGCATTCTCCAGTTGAGGTGGTGAAGCCTCATTTGGTGACAATGCCAACTTAAGGTATTTTCACTTCGTCCTTCCTTCTCATCCAAGCTATTTCTCTGCGGCTCTTCTAGGACAAAAAACCTCAAACTGGACTGGTTATGTCACACATTTCACTGAATGACACTGGCAAGCATGTCAGTACAAAGAAATGAACCAAAGTACTGCACTCTGGAGAAAGAACAAGTGGTGGACTTTGGAACCACCAGTTTAATATGAAGCTATCGTCCGAGCTTCCCCACCTCTGGCATAGAAACAACACTCAACTGCATCCATGGCTGTGTGTCCTCATGCAAGAAAGGAATACCAAAAAATACACTCTGATTGCTCACAGACAGCATTCAGAAAAAAAGAAATAAAAGGCATTACTCTTGAAACAACAATAGTGAATGGTAACAACAGGAGGAAGAACATGTTAGTAAATACAGTGAATAGCCAATTGTTAAACGAAAAAATATTGAAGATGTTTGTTAAGTTTTTTTGAGAAAACCAAAGGAACAGCGAGGGCAGAAATCAGGCATTTTTTACTGATCCCGCATACCAGAATATAACCAAAACCAGCCACTCCCTACTCCTACCTTGCCAAAATATCAAGCTCAAGGTTTCTCTCAGGGTTAACTACTCTGCAAGTTCTCAGTGTCTCTAGATATTAAACAAAAAAAAAAACCCCTAAACCATCCACCCATCTCTAATGGCCAGGACAGCAAGATAATTTCAGTTAACTCCCAGAAAAGCAATATCAGGTATTAATTCTGGAGACATTTGCTTAAATTATCTCTTTCTTGCATTCTAGAAATAAATTCTAACTAGATTTCAAGTTACTACTCCTATTTTCTTTTGCTTTAAAATAATCAGAAATCCTTTACACAATTAGAATGTGAAGCTCCTCATCAAACCATATTGTAAAACCTCTTTACTTGTTGCAGTTGCAGTGGTGTTACCTGTATCAATAACATTTTCTTGGTTCAAAACCAGCATTTTCCTGTTTTACTGGAACTACAGAATCTCTAAATAGTTACGTGTTTCAACAGATATTTTTTAGCTGAAAAGTTTATCTAAACTGCCTATGCTAAAATGAACCTCAAGAGTTAATTTTGACAAGTAAAACCCACCCTAAGCATATCAAAAGAACCCTTAAAAATTATTTCTATTTATTTTCTGCAACAAAGCAGTCAGCAGTACTTGGCCTTATCATGGCAAAAGCTTAACAATAACAAAACCAGAATGACTTTGTCAAAACGGAACAGAAGTATTATTTTTAAACTAAGAAGAAAAGAATCACCAGCAAATAACATACCTATACAATAAAACATTGTACTTCAAGTGCAGCCTTTAACTGAAATGCAGTAATACTCAATATCCTTATAAGTCTAGACCAAAATATCAGTAAGTCAGAGGTATATAGAAGTATAGATCAGTAACTCAACCACCCTAGAATTTCTTGGAGAAACCACATGACCCAAGACAGTCCAAGAAGTTCTTGCAGATCACTGAAGGTAACTTTTTGATGTAAGTGGTAGAAGAGGCAACGAGGAAAGGTGTGTTGCTGGACCTTGTAAAAATATGCCAGGAAGGACTGAGAATGGGAAGGTTGGGGGCAGCCTTGGCTGTAGTAACCATGAGATGGTGGAACTCAAGATGATCCTGTGTGGAGGAAGCAAAGCAGTAAGCAGGACTAGAACCCCAAACTTCCACAGCCTCTTCTAAGACCTGCATAGAGGAAAATGAAGCAAAGGGGACAGGAGACCTTTATGGATGGGAGGTTCAGCAGGGAGCTTCTAACAAATCTCAAATGGAAGAAAGAAATTTATGGAATATGGAAAAAGGGACAGGCCACATGGGAGGATGACAGGAACATTGTCCCAGAATGGAGGGATGCAACAAGGAAGGCCAAGACCCACTTTGAGCTGAGTTTGTAAAGGAATATCAAGGGCAACAAGCAGGGCTTCTACAAGTACATCATCAGCAAAAGGAATACTAAGGAAAATGTGGGACCACTGCTGAGTCAGATGGATGCCCTGGTGATGGAAGACAGAACAGGAAGAATTACTGAATCCCTTATTTGCTTCAGTGTTAACTGCTGAGGCCAGCCCTCAAGATTCACAGACCCTGGGACTAAGAGAGGAAAACTGCAGAAAGAAAGACTTTCCCCTGGTCATTTAGTATTCAACCAGACAGGCTTAACATTCCTAAATCCATAGGCCTTGATAGAATGTACACAGGTGCTGAGGGGCTAGTAGATGATGTTGCTAAGCCACTCTCCATCATCCTTGAAAAACCATGGAGGAGGTGCCCAATGNAGCTTCCCCACCTCTGGCATAGAAACAACACTCAACTGCATCCATGGCTGTGTGTCCTCATGCAAGAAAGGAATACCAAAAAATACACTCTGATTGCTCACAGACAGCATTCAGAAAAAAAGAAATAAAAGGCATTACTCTTGAAACAACAATAGTGAATGGTAACAACAGGAGGAAGAACATGTTAGTAAATACAGTGAATAGCCAATTGTTAAACGAAAAAATATTGAAGATGTTTGTTAAGTTTTTTTGAGAAAACCAAAGGAACAGCGAGGGCAGAAATCAGGCATTTTTTACTGATCCCGCATACCAGAATATAACCAAAACCAGCCACTCCCTACTCCTACCTTGCCAAAATATCAAGCTCAAGGTTTCTCTCAGGGTTAACTACTCTGCAAGTTCTCAGTGTCTCTAGATATTAAACAAAAAAAAAAACCCCTAAACCATCCACCCATCTCTAATGGCCAGGACAGCAAGATAATTTCAGTTAACTCCCAGAAAAGCAATATCAGGTATTAATTCTGGAGACATTTGCTTAAATTATCTCTTTCTTGCATTCTAGAAATAAATTCTAACTAGATTTCAAGTTACTACTCCTATTTTGTTTTGCTTTAAAATAATCAGAAATCCTTTACACAATTAGAATGTGAAGCTCCTCATCAAACCATATTGTAAAACCTCTTTACTTGTTGCAGTTGCAGTGGTGTTACCTGTATCAATAACATTTTCTTGGTTCAAAACCAGCATTTTCCTGTTTTACTGGAACTACAGAATCTCTAAATAGTTACGTGTTTCAACAGATATTTTTTAGCTGAAAAGTTTATCTAAACTGCCTATGCTAAAATGAACCTCAAGAGTTAATTTTGACAAGTAAAACCCACCCTAAGCATATCAAAAGAACCCTTAAAAATTATTTCTATTTATTTTCTGCAACAAAGCAGTCAGCAGTACTTGGCCTTATCATGGCAAAAGCTTAACAATAACAAAACCAGAATGACTTTGTCAAAACGGAACAGAAGTATTATTTTTAAACTAAGAAGAAAAGAATCACCAGCAAATAACATACCTATACAATAAAACATTGTACTTCAAGTGCAGCCTTTAACTGAAATGCAGTAATACTCAATATCCTTATAAGTCTAGACCAAAATATCAGTAAGTCAGAGGTATATAGAAGTATAGATCAGTAACTCAACCACCCTAGAATTTCTTGGAGAAACCACATGACCCAAGACAGTCCAAGAAGTTCTTGCAGATCACTGAAGGTAACTTTTTGATGTAAGTGGTAGAAGAGGCAACGAGGAAAGGTGTGTTGCTGGACCTTGTAAAAATATGCCAGGAAGGACTGAGAATGGGAAGGTTGGGGGCAGCCTTGGCTGTAGTAACCATGAGATGGTGGAACTCAAGATGATCCTGTGTGGAGGAAGCAAAGCAGTAAGCAGGACTAGAACCCCAAACTTCCACAGCCTCTTCTAAGACCTGCATAGAGGAAAATGAAGCAAAGGGGACAGGAGACCTTTATGGATGGGAGGTTCAGCAGGGAGCTTCTAACAAATCTCAAATGGAAGAAAGAAATTTATGGAATATTGAAAAAGGGACAGGCCACATGGGAGGATGACAGGAACATTGTCCCAGAATGGAGGGATGCAACAAGGAAGGCCAAGACCCACTTTGAGCTGAGTTTGTAAAGGAATATCAAGGGCAACAAGCAGGGCTTCTACAAGTACATCATCAGCAAAAGGAATACTAAGGAAAATGTGGGACCACTGCTGAGTCAGATGGATGCCCTGGTGATGGAAGACAGAACAGGAAGAATTACTGAATCCCTTATTTGCTTCAGTGTTAACTGCTGAGGCCAGCCCTCAAGATTCACAGACCCTGGGACTAAGAGAGGAAAACTGCAGAAAGAAAGACTTTCCCCTGGTCATTTAGTATTCAACCAGACAGGCTTAACATTCCTAAATCCATAGGCCTTGATAGAATGTACACAGGTGCTGAGGTGCTAGTAGATGATGTTGCTAAGCCACTCTCCATCATCCTTGAAAAACCATGGAGAGGTGCCCAATGACTGGATGAAGGACAATGTTACTCCCATCTTCAAAAAGAGAATGAAGGACCCTGGAAACTACCAGCCAGTCAGCCTCACATCCACCCCTGGAAAGGTGGTGGAACAGATCATTCTGGAGATTGTCATCAAGCATGTCGAAGAAAAGAAGGTCATCAGGAGTACTCAGCATGGATGCCTCAAGAAGAAATTATGCTTGGCCAATCTGACAGCCAATGGCAGGATGGGTAGATGAAGGGAGAGCAGTGGATGTTGTCTGCCTCCACTTCAGCAAGGCTTTTGACACTGCTTCCCATCACATCCTCACAGGTAAGCTCAGGAAATGCGGGTTAGATGAACGGACAGTGAGGTGGATCAAGGACTGACTGAATGGCAGAGCTCAGATCAGGGGAGCAGAATCCAGCTGGAGCCCTGCAGTCAGTGGTGTTCCCCAGGGATCAGCAGTGGGTCCAGCCTCACTCAACTTGTTCATCACTGACCTGGGTGAAGGAACGCAAGGCACCCTCAGCAGGTTTGCTGATGATACAAACTGGGGCAGTGGCTCTGCCGCCTTTCAGCTGGACCTTGGTGGGCTGGAGAGTTGGACAGAGAGAACCCTAAAGAGGCTCAACAAGGGCAAGTGCAGGGTCCTGCACCTGGGGAGGAACAGCCCCAAGTAGCAGCACAGGCTGGGGCTGCCCCACTGAAGAACAGCTCTGCGGAGAAGGACCTGGGAGTCTCGGTGGATCACAGGGTGACAGTGAGCCAGCAGTGTGTCCTTGTGGCCACGAGGCTCAGTGGGACCCTGGGGTGCATCAGAAGAGTGTGGCCAGCAGGTCAAGGGAGCTGATCCTCCTCTCTACTCGGCCCTGCTGAGGCCATATCTGGAGTGTCCAGCTCTGGGCTCCTCAGTACAAGGGAGACAAGGAGCTGCTGGAGAGGGTCCAGCAGAGGGTCACAAAGATGATGAGGGTCACAAAGATGATGAGGGCTCTGGAGCATCTCTCTTACAAGGAGAGACTGAGGGAGCTGGGCCTATTTAGTCTAGAGGAGTCTGAGAGGATCTCATCAATACACCATCTCAAAGGCAGGTGCCAAGAGGATGGCACCACATTCTTTTCAGTGGTGCCCAGGCACAGGAAGAGAAGCAATCGTCATAAACAAGGACACAAGTAATTTCACCTCAATTTGAGGAAGAACTCCTTTATGTTGAGGACAGCAGAGCACTGGAACAGGCTGCCCAGTGAGGTCATGGAGTAGCCCTCTCTGGGGACATTCAAAACCGTGCTCCTTTGTAACCTGCTCTAGGTGGCCCTGCCTAGGGTCCCTCGTAACTGTAACTCTTCTGTGATTCTGTGAATTTAAGGCCACATCTATCACAGAACTATCCATATCCTCCCCCAAAAAAATTACACATTACGTCTACAAGAAAAAAAAATTAAAATGTTCAGATAACCAAGCAATTGTAATTTTTGCTTATTTTTTAATATTTGTATTGACTTTCCACATTAACACTGCATAACACCAAACAGCAACACACGTATACTGTTGTAACACAATTGCTGCCCAGGTAGTTTCAAGTATGTTCTCACACGTTTTCTTTTGCTCTTTTTCTGAGACAGCCCTAGAAAATAACTTCCATCTGGACAGTACATCTATCCAAGTAAATGCCAGTATAACACTTCCACTGAAGAATGGTTTCTAATTGAATACCATTAACAACGCTGCTGAGATTAGCATTAGAGCTCAGATTCATTTCTGATGTTTGACTTGATTGCATATTCTTTGGGTGTGTATTTGTTGTGTTACTAAGAAAACCTTAAGAGGGAGAAATAAATTGATTTTTAAAACTACAGTGTTTGAATCTCATCCACTTTTCTTCCTCAGATTAAAAAAAAAAAAGGAACCATACAAATGCAGTGATTTTTACTACAGCAAACTGACATCTGAAGGAAAATGCAGGAGTCCTGCAAACCTTCACGGAGCAGACAAAAACCCAAGCTTTTTTAAAAGCTATGACCTTGGTATTTCAGTATTTCAACACTGACGTTTTCAGATGGCTAAAGAATTCCATTACTTTATGGAACTGACACAGTTCAGATGTAATTTTTCTCATTTTTAAGTTAATACCTGGCCAGGAATATGAAAGATTTATCCAAACAGAATGCTGAAGTGCATGCCGTTCACCACCACATCTCCTTTTTTTAAAATATGCAGTAGAAATAATCACTGCTACTGTATACCTAGTAATCACAGCTATTTGGTGTCGCTAACTAGAACCAAGCTACTTCAGAACTGCTTTGCTTTCCAAATCCACTAATTTCTACATTAAATAACCTCATTTTCTTTGTTGCTACTATCAAAAAGATCCATGGAAATGAATTCCTGACGTTCTATACAAAGAAAATCATAAAAACTAAATATACAGAGCAACTAGACTAAAGATCGTAAGCTTCTGGCAGAGGTAAAAAGCCATAATAAGCAGCTTATGTTTCAGGTTTAGTCCTTGAAGGGATTATGACTGGATCTACTATATGAGAAAATACTGTGTATTGTGTATCATCAACTTCTATTCCAGCAGAAAGGAAGAGATAGTGTCATAATTCCTCTAGTTATACCACCACAGTCAAAAGAGATGAACCAGCACAGGGGAAGTGAACACAAGAGTCATTGCTAGTCATTTGCCCATAGTAAGCAACAAACCTTATGGTGCAGCAAGCACAGCTGAGGCAGTGCAGCAACAGCACAAATTATTAGCTCAGTGGAGAATGCCAAAGCACAAAAAGCCTACAGCGTTGTAGGCTACACAAAAGGTTAGAAAACACAAGCATGTGCACATGTTTCTATCTACTAAAGCATACGTTGTTTATAGAAACGCCAGATAAAACATGCAGAAGATTTTTTGTATTCTTTGAACCAATATTTTATAGTCTCAAAATTACAGTCATTGAGGAGTCAATATTATTAGCATTTCCACAATCTGAGCAGCACTATTAATAAAATCAGAGCAGATGGAAGCTGCTGTCATATGTTGTCAGGGTTTTTTTTCTGGGGTAGGAGGGGGACTAGGCAGTAACAATTCCTCTGCAGGAATTCACATAGAATGTCTGACAACAAAATATTCTACTGGGTATTCTTTTTATTCATGAAAAATACTTGCCTCTACAAACCCTTACAATATGAGGCAAAAGCAAGTTAGTGCCATCTGCATTGGCATCATTTAATGAAGAAAATAGCTGATTCTAAACATGTGTAGCTTTTCCATAGAGCTTTGAAAGCAAATCAAACTTTGTCTTGTTAACACTTTTCACATTTTTATATATGCTCTCTAGCTAAAAAATATTAACACACCAGTAAGAGAGAAATTATATGGTATGATGTATGTCTAGGCTTTAGAGTAGCAAACCAGAAAGGACAGTAAGAGGCCCAATAAAAATTTTAAGCATGTTTTCAAAATAAATACATTTATCATTTCTAAGAACTGAAAAAAAAATTAAACCCCCAGTATTCTAAAGTTCTCAAGCCAAGACACTTAATAATGGGCACTGAGCTTTAACACAGAATTATTTTCCTTTTCCATATATTCCACTTCCTATATATGTAAACAAATACATATAAATAGGTATCATTTACTTGGGTCTTCAACAGGTATTCAGAGCTAAAAAAAATTGCCTTCCAAGTAACATGAGAGATGATGTACAATAAAATTCAAGTGCTCTGAAGGCAATTATAACAAAACACAAAAAAAAGAGGATTTATATTTTAATATATTATGCAGTTGGTCCAGATGAAAGAAAAATAATGTACTTACCACTGTGTTACTTTTATCTCCCTGCTGCTTCTTCCCTGAGCTTTCAAAGTCAACATTCTGTTTAAGACAAAGGTACAAAAATTTTAGTCACTATCTTGTTAGACAAGAACAAACTAATATTTTATTGTATTGGATATTTATTTGGCTTTCACCATTTTGGTTTTGTTAAAAGAAAAGCTGTACATGTGTGTGAACAACAGCTTGAATATTTCAGAGTACTTCAAAGACAGAAAAACTACATATATATTTTTGAAGGAGAAAATTCTTTTGTGTACAAAACATTTTTTATCCTTTTTATCCTTTTATTCTAAAGCACTGCCTACAAAGTTGTTTCATTTTTACACCTTTTATAGTTACTGTATTAAAATATTAAGTATCACACAGATTTCTCTTGCAGAGAATTCTGAAGAAATCTAGGAAAAAATACATCCAAAATTAACCAAAGATAAAAAAGAGTAAATTTTTGTATTACTAACTATAGGAATTTTTTAGAAAGTTGCAACACATTTTGTAAGGCATAACAGATCTCTGATGCTAGCATCACTGAAGTAGAACAATTAAAAACAAAGCATCCAGGGCATTTGACTGAACACACTGGAAATAAGTGGCTGGACTGATGGGAAAGATTAATTTTGCCTCCAACAAAGACAGAAGTAGAATATATCTTCAGAGGGATTAAATGTCACTGTAGTCAGAGAGATCATCTAACCGAACACAAAGTCATGTAGAAGAGATAAGAAGCTAAGTCAGGCAGAGTATAATCTGTCAGATTTTCAGTATCTAGAAAAGAATTTAAATTGGGGGGAATCACAGGTAGGAGCTTCATTCAAAGGATTTACCGATAAATGGAACTATATTTCATTTCTTTCCAACAAAAGCAGAATCAGGCCATCATAAAATAAATAAACCTTGAACGAGATCTAAAATCAAATTGTTCCAGGAGAAAAGCAAGTTCCTTGTTTTGGGGTAAGAAAAAGGACAATGAACTTCCACAGAAGTCACAACTGGCACAGCAGGATTGAACTATAATCAACTTTTGCATATTACAAGTCCTATTCCTCATTTGGGAGTCACTGGTGTCAGTTTCTGCGTTCATACCAAATGGACTCTAATGCACTACACTGCATAAATCTATTCTTTTTTTTTCAATAGAAGGGCATCCAAGACATGCAAATAGCAAGGGGTAAAAGTAATATTAAAGATTCAAGCCTTGTGAGTTCTCTACTGAAAAAAAAAATCCTCTACTAGTTTAGCCAGCCTTAGAAATGCAGAGCATCAGCACTCAAGACAACTAGAAAGATCAAGAAAGACATAAAGGATCAAACCAGATTCTGAAACCTGGGCTCTTAGGGGAGTTAGTCAAATGGCCGTAGCTTCATGCTTCCTTTCTTTCCCACAGCACTTTGCTCCTACTGAAAAACTACTTGATCTTTACAAAAGCAATTTCAGAGGCATTGTACACAAACTCCCAAACAGAAGAAATGCAGGTCTGCAAGTATATGCAGCTCTGCCAGTATACGCAGAATTCATCCAGAGAGCACAACAGTGCAGAGCTAGATCTGACAAAGAGACAGTCAGGTGATTCTGCCTCTGAAAGATAAAGACCTAAGGTCAAGACTCCACAGGCAAAGCATTTGGAGTAGAAAAATTATCAAAGAACTAGCTAGCCCCATAATAATCACAAAAACAATAAACAGAAAGGGATTACTCTTGCATCATTTCCTGACACCTGTTAGGCTGCCTCTGTTGAAATGCCTAAAAGAATAAAATCCAGTGGTAGGGAGTCATTGCCTTTTGAACTGTTTGCAGACTTCCAACGCAAGCAGAAGGAACTCATCCAATCTCAAAACATCCAGAGGCAATAATACAGCAAGTGTATGCAGGACGGGAAGAATGAACACCACTACCTGGGTATTTAAAGTATTCTGCTTTAGAGATTTAGCAGCTACACAAGTCTCTGAACAAGAGACATCAGTTACAAAATCAAACAAAAGCAATGATCTCAGTGCAACTGATGTTTCCGTAATGTCACTTGAAACTGTGACATTGAGTCACATAGCCTCTATCAAACGATGACAGCTAAGAATGTGCTGTAACTACAACTGCAAGCACTGACAAGTCTCCAATAGCAAGAACCTTAAAGGCTTATACATACTCCTATCACCAGGCAGTTTGGAGGAAAGCACAACAAACTCTCTAAGAAAATAAACCAGAATATTTGGAGGAGCTCGAAGTAACCATGCACCAGAACTAGAGAAGTCTAGAAGATAAAGGGCTAATGCGCTTGTCTCAAACACCAGTAGCATGGTGGCTGTGGCACCAACCAAGGACCGTAGGTAACAACAGCCAAGGACTGCTGGCAACAACATGCTGTGAGAAAGAACAAGATGTGACTGGACAAGGGGCCATACCGAGGTAGGACAGCACTTTTTCCGGGACAAATGTTCTTGATCTAGCTCCTGGAGATAAATACAACTCAGGACAGCACAAACACAGAGACGAGGTGGAGAAGCGGGCATGGACTGTGGGGAGGTAACAAGAACACCGAAGACCCCCAGAGTCCTCTGCCCTACTTCCAGAAAGACCTGGAAGAATGGACTGTGAGTGATAACTAATTTGCACAGAAAGTGTGGCACTTATCTCCAGAGCAAGGGAAAACTTATCTATTAATAGGTACCCCAATCTACACCCAGGCAGTGGTCCCAGGACATGCTATCAGCTGGACTGAGGTGGCAGCCAGGACTGGTAATCTCTTTTTTTCATTCTTGGCTTTCTTCTTTCCTTTCTCCTTCCCTTCCTCCCTTTTCTCTCTCCTTCTTTACTTCATCTGTCTCTCTTACCTTACACCCTATAGCTAACACCCTACTCCTTTATCCAAAACCCACTACCATGTGCTTATATAGCAGGTCAGGGACTAACATACCAAGCCAAGTGTGTAATTTACTAATGGAACTTCATAAGCTTTTGTGGATCATCTGACTTGTCATTCCTTTCAACCAATGGATATCTACTACAAACCTTGGGTGCTCCCTTGCCCTTAAGCGTGCAACATCACAAAGGCCTCAACTAGTTTGGATCACCACTTTTCTAGTCATTCTGCAGAAGTGGTAACAGACTTTAGATGACTAGTGGTAAGTTACCCTCAAGGTAAAAATACCTACTGAAATCTTATTTAACCATGCTCTAGCACATTATATGAATCACATCAGACTGAGACTCAATATCTGTCATGTTCCCCTAACTAAAAAGCCCTAGCGCTCAGTTTTATGGGGAGAGTACTTGGGGAACTATCATATGTGTCCATCCTATTCTTACACTTTCTTAAGTGTAACCCAAATGCTGCTGGAAAATGCTTGCCAGATGGACTGCAGGTCTGTCCCAGAGCTGCTGGTCCAATCACGGTACCCCGGGGTTGCTCACATTTAAGTGAGCAAATGTCTCTCATTCCACTGAAGTATTTCAGTTCCAACTTACCACTGGCTTTAGCCTACAGAGGATGAAAGCAAGAGCAGATAGCCTATGAGAAATAAAGAGATTGTCTGAGCAGCCAGGGATCAGGTTAGGAAAGTTAAAGCACTGGTAGAACTAAATCTGGCCAAGGGCATCAAGGGCAACAAGAAAAGCTTCTACAAGATGGCTTCTTTGCCATGCAGAGGGAACTGGACAAACTTCAGAGGCAGATCATGGTTCAACCAAGCCAAGTACAAGGTGCTGCACCTCAGTCGGGCCAATCCTGGACGTGAACAGAGACTGGGAGGTGAACTCAGTGAGGGCAGCCTGTTTGAGAAGGACTTGAGGGTTCTTCTGGATTAAAAGCTGGACATGAGCCAACAGTGTGCACTCATAGCCCAGAACACCAGTTGTACACTGGGCTGCATCAAAACACCAGCAGCGGGAGGTGATTCTGCCCCTCTCCTCTGCCCTTGTGACACCCCACCAGGAGTACTGTGTCCAGTACAAAAAATACTTTGCTATGAGGGTGATGAGGCCCTGGAGCAGACTGCCCAGAGAAGTTGTGGATGCCCCATCCTTGGAAGTGTCCATGGAAGGACGGTGTGAACTCAAGATCTTTAAGGCCCCTTCCAAACCACAATTTCTATTATTTCTATAGGCACATGGGTATGCCTAAAGGGAAGGCTGAAAATGTGGGTCCTCTCCAAAGGAAATGGGGAACCTGGTTACCCAGGACATGAAGAAGGCTGAGATACTCAATTACTTTTTTGTCTCAGTCTTCACCAGCAAGTCCTCCAGCTACCTAACCTGAGCTGCAGAAGGCAAAGGCAGGGACTGGGAAAATGAAGAACTAACTACCTGCTGTTGAAGATCTGGTTTGAGACCATCTGAGTATACTGAAGGTTCACAAGTCCATGGGACTTGATGAGGTACATCCATAGATCCTGAAAGAACTGACAAAGGAAGTTGAAAAGCCACTCTCAATCATACTTGAGAAGTTGTGGAAATTCTAATAACTGGGAAAAGGATACATAACCACCATTTTTAAAAACAGAAATCACAACCCATGGAACTTACACGTCAGTCAGTCTCACCTCACTGCCTGTAAACATCATTAAGCAGATCCTCCTGAAAACTCTGCTAAGGCACACAGAAAATAAGGAGGTGATTTGTGATGTCCAGCATGGCTTCACTAAGACTAAATCATATCTGACAAATGTGGCGGCTTCTACAATGGGGCTACAATTCACCACAAATCATCAGAGTTCTTTCAACTGCTTTTGGAGGACAGCTTTGAACGAATAGTGATGTACCCAAACACTCGTGGCAAACTTTCACACAACAGATCAGGATGCAGGGTTATACTTCAGTACAATGAATGAGGCCCAAGCAGTTTTTACTTTCTCCATACTGTTCAAGGAAAAAAAAAGAAAAAAGAGAGGGTGGGTAAACCGCAACATGCTCTTCATTTCAGGAAGGGTTGGAAATAAGTATCTTAAAATTGCTTGCTTCATAGACATTTAAGGCAACCATCACCCCTCAATAACCATCATCCATTTTAAATACTGAAAACAGTAAAACCAGAAAAATACTTCTTTAAGTAACTCCAAAAGAGTATTGCAGAATCCAGATTATCTGTGCTTGTCCTTAAACAGCCGCTCATATTCAGCAGGAAAGTACATTTTGCTAAAAAATCTTTAGATTGATCAAAATTATCCATACCAGAGACTCACATTAAGTAGAAATAGATCCCATACTGCACCATTAAGATCTGTCTTGTAAATCAGGAATCATTTTCAGACAAGAAAATCAGGGGTTTTTTTCCTTTTGGAATAGGGATCAGGAAGATGAGTTCCAAAGCAGGCTGAGGAAGAGCAATTGTACGCACAATCAATATCACTGTAATTGATAAAGAAGACTTAGTCTGCCAAAGGATATTCATAACCAGAAATTTTTTTAAGTATCAGGGGAGTACATGCAGATGTGTGTAACCATTTGAATACACAATGATAACACGTAAGTTTTACTGTCAGTGGTTACTGGCAAGACTCTAATTCAATCACAACCTGCCACATTGGTGGGAAATGTGTGCCTTACAGTGAGCTAGATTTGAACAAAGAAAAGGACATATGATTTTGATTGAGGAAACAAAAGATAAACACAGCTGGGTAAATATTTATCTCTAGACAGTATACCTTTTGAAATGAAACATATTTTGCACAAAGTAGAAGGGCCTGCAGACCACAGACAGTGTCGTCCATCTCAGATTCCCAGACCAGGGAGCAGGGACGGATAAGAGGGAAGGACCAGGGAGACACAAAGGATTCAGAGACCATTCGAAAAAGAATCAGTCCCGCTTTTCCTGGAAGAAGATGCTGTCATCGTGTCTCACTGTTTCTTGTTGCTTCAGTATCTGAACCAAAGACAGACATTTAGAGAGAAGCAAGGAAACAATGAAGTGTCTCACTGACAAAAATCTATCAAGTTTCAGGAGTAGAACTATCTTTCTACTGATTTTGGGTGATCAAGTCTAAGATGTTAATAATGGAACATTACCTCAAGCAAAATAAGACTGACCTACTTGAGGATTTGTTACCTCCCACTACCAGTGCTGTCACAGCTGTTGACAACCAGAATCCTTTAATGCAGGAAGAGGACAGCTGATGGCACATTCTAAGCAAGCACACAAAGATTCACATTTGCTTCCAGACCTCCCCAAAATAACCAGCAAGGGGACATGTAGTTCAAAAGTGTTCTGCCAAGGAATATGGGTATGCTTATCAACATATGGAATGGAAAAGGCACTGTGATAGGTCCCTGGACTGGCAAACTTGCTATATGAAATATATTTTATTATGGAGAGTTTCATTGTTCTGCCAGATTATCTGCAGTTCTGCTAGAGGTCTTTTTAATTATCTTAAAATTTAATGGACTGCCTAGAGTGTAACAAAGTGAAATTTTGTTATTTACAGTATCACAACAGCACTTTTGCACAAAATCATTACGGAAACGCATTCATACCCACACACAGAGCTAAATCGGAGCTGCTGGACTTTGTGGTTCTCTACTTTTTGTTGGGGAAGCTGGTCAAAAATGGGTCTCCAAGGCATAAATAAAGACTGCACCTGTGATCTCAATTTTTTTTAAAGAACACATTTCCACATCTGTGGACATAGCTGCAAAATCTCTGTCTAAGCATTCTGAGCGCAAACTGTGGTTTTGCAACAAAACAAGCATACCTAGACTTAGAACACTGTCTGCGGTTCAAAACTCCCTTTAATCATAGTGCAGTTAGTGGGCAGAAATGACCAGTATGTCTGCATTTGATCTCACCAGTGAGCAACTGCTATAATGCACATGCACCAGATTGGAGGAGTTTCAGGTCTCATCAAACTGCAAGGAAACATTTATGAATCAAGATGCCTGTTTCCTGAAGCATAAACGTCAGCACATACACTCAAAAGTTATTGTGTAGTAAGAACAAAATACCATGTTGTTATTAAACACAAATAGTTAGATCTACAATACACTCAGCAGGCCTATCTGTTACCGGTTAAGAATAACATTGTGACTTTTCATTACCTTTAAACCCCATATTCTCCAGAGGAGCAGTAAGATACAACACTATTTTACTTACTTTCCCCAAGTACTGAGAATGCAGACCGATAGAGGTTGTTAGGGATCTCTTCAGATGATGTGGTCCAACCCACCACCACCATATCAGGGCAAACTTCCACATCAGATGCGACAAACTCTGCTTTTGAGTTAAGGTCGGTGGAAGCAGATCAGTTGGCTTATTTGGAAATATTTCCATGGGAGAATGTTGAGACTTAGTGGTTTTTGTAGAGATACATGTTTCTGTGCCTGCACTATGGCAAAATTGTCTAGCCAATGTAATTACTATCTCAGGTACTCATTTCCCAAGTCTTACTAAAGAATGATAACATATTGATTCAATCATTCATGAATGCATAATATAAAATGCTCCGGCTCATATAAAAATAAAGGTATCAGGAAAATCTCTTTACAGAACCAAGACACCTTATATATATATCAATATATTCTGCTTTACAGGAAAGTACAGTTGGTGTTCACAGACTTACAAATTATTAAAATCTATACACCAAGGTTGCTTTCCAGAATGATAAATGTGAGGGGGATTAAATTGGTACTGTATGCTGTTACTAATCGTTCTGCTTAAGGCATTACTGATGTTAACTTTTTCTGTTACTCAGTGCCATCACATTAGTTCAAATAACCAGAAACTAAGCCAGAAATGAAAACACAGAAAATACAAATAGCACTGGTTTTCTATTCCCAAGTTAATGTTAAAAATTAAGAAATTTAGGAAGGCTTTAAAACAATATTCATGGCATCCTTAAACACTATACTCATTTAACATATACCTTTTTAAAGACAAAATAAACAAGTTTAGTGATCTCTTTTCATAACGATTTGATTCTTGTCTTTGAAGTATACAATATAGCAGTACCTGAGCTTAATAAAAAACAAGAAATAAACCACGTGCAACAGAAAACGACCTGAGATCATTTTGTAGACCACTTATCTTGGCCTCACAGATCATCTTAGGGAAAAAACCAACAAATTTCAGAATAGCAACAGTCTGTACCCCATGCACTGTCACAATTCTTTACCAAACCATTTTTCACTAAGTGACAATTGTGCTATCTCACTGACTGAAAGTGAGCAGCTGTGCCAAGCTACACACTGAGGTCTAGTTAACCCGAGGAAGCTTTGCTGTTAGTGGTCACACAAAGAATCCAACTTGAATCAATATAGGAACTAAAAAGAAAAAAAAAGGATTTTTTTTCAAGTTACAACTTGCACACAAGCTTCAGCCATTTCAAAGATTTCCATGGCTGCTACAGAACTGACATTAACTTTGGAGAGAACTGAACATACCTATGTCACATCAGGAGGCCAACTAGCACCACAAACAATGTGATATGATATCACTGAGCACTCAGGATAACAACAGACATGGCAAATCCAAAAGAAAACTATTTCGATCTGGTGCCCTCACCACTTGCTCCCATGAGGCCCTTTCCCTTTTTGCCCTTTCCCCCCTTCATTCTTTAGTTTCCCATCAGCACACAGATCCTCAACAGTGACCACTCCAAAAGGTCAAAGCTTTTTCAGTTCTATTATTGTTGGCGACAGCAAATGTGGTCAGACCTCAGCCTTCTTTCACTGCAGAACAAGAGAGACTGTTGATGGGAAAGATGAGGAATGTGGAAAATTTGGAATATAAGTGACTAAGAGAATAAGGATACATATGAGACAGAATATTCCAACTGAATCATAAATAAGGTTTATAACTAAACCCACAAAACTCAGTCATACATGCACACACTAAACGCCACTGTTTCTGGAAAAAACATACTTGATCTAAATTAGGTAGGTGATTAACTTGTATTATGCTATTATCATGATCCTTATTTGTTTTTGCCTACTGCCATTCATCAGATGAACCCTTTTTCCTGCCCTACTTCATATTTTATTAGATATTGAAATAATTTAAGGAGGGACATATCTAATTTTATTTATGCAGTACTTCAGAAATAAGGCACCAAGTCATATAGGGACCTTGGGTATGTATAAAATGTTGGTGGCAGCCAACACCCACACTTCTGTGTGCAAATAGTACTTGTCTAAATATTGCATTAAGTAGATGCTGACTCACTAACAGATAATATGTTAACTATTTAACATGAGGAAAAAAAAGTGATCTAGATACTAAAGCAAGTATGGCCAAGCTTGAGAGGAAGCACAGGGAATAAAACTTCCTATACTCAATTCTCCAATAACAACATGTGAAACTTAAATAAATCCTAGGGTAAGTCATCCATCTGAATGAACCCAAGATTGTCACAGACTTTGCATTCCTGTCCTGAAAGACAAATAACTTGAACCTAAGGTTCAAGTCCTCTTGGACAACATTTAAGTATAGGTTTCCAGCACTCCAGATGAACAACCTATTGTTTACACACCAATACTACGACCAATAAAATGGTATAATTCTCTCCATTTAAAATCTAGGCAGTCACATACACTTTTGATACACCTCCTGTATCAGGCGGATACTCTGCCAATTATGACACAGCTTATGCACAAACTGAACCCTAGAGCTGTTTCAAACTATCAAAATACAGACGGCCATGACAGAATTCAGACTACAAATTTTATCAATTCTGTCAATGTTTGTGGC
Organism: Origma solitaria; assembly: GCA_013397895.1. NCBI lineage: Eukaryota > Metazoa > Chordata > Aves > Passeriformes > Acanthizidae > Origma > Origma solitaria. Next base: position 716,576 of record VZRL01006193.1, on the reverse strand, counting down.
ATCAAATGTTTGAATTTGTTGTGTGCCTGTGGCCTTTTATCACTACTGGCTGGTCCAGCAGATTCTGCAACACAGTTTGAACTGTTAAACAGCTGAGGTTTTATATGTGATATTATCAAATTATGCATAAAATAATAAATTCTTAGAATCAATAAGATCTAAGTTGTCTTAATACGTCATGAAATCAATATTAGGAATTGGATGAATCTTCTACGTTTCACATAGCTCAGAAACATAATTTTATAGCATAATGGAAATTTCAAATTTAAATTGTTTCAAAAAGAGAAGAAACTAACAGCAAACAGTTGCTATAATTGTATACTTAATTATAGATCTCACACTACCAGCCAAGTCATTGTTAGGGTATGTAAATTCCTGAGTTCTCCTTCCTTTCAGGGCAGAGGTGAGCAGTACTAGTCAAGCAACACTTAAATCTATTCTTAGATGTCATTTCCCCCCTCCCCCCAATGCGTAGAGGCATAACTTTCCAATTAACAATTCCTTTTACTTCCTTCTGCATTTATTTTGCTCCTTGCTGCTTTACAAAATTGAATTAGGAGACATCACTGGCCAGTTTGATTACAAATACAACTAGCAATCTGACAACATGATTGCAAAATCGCTAAATATTCATAGCCATGCAGGAAATTAACTTCAGCTGCCGTCTTAAAATGCAAAGTGAAACAAAAATATTTGTGTGTTATTGCTTGTCTGAGTGGGTTTAAATAACAAAAGAACTATCAGATACTTGTTGTAACTTCAACTGTCAATTATTGCACACACCAACTTGTATGTCAGTATTGTCTACAAACAGTAACAGAGACATGAGGACGAATAATACACTCTATATTCAAAACAGAAATTACATAGTCAAGCAGGAACAATGTATAATCAGAGATAAGATTTTTTTTAAAACACACTGATCTGATGTAGGGACATACTCTGAAGGCATATGTCCAGTAATAAACTTTTTTGTAAGCTCTGGACAATTGAACAGGTGTCTTCCTGGAAGCTGATGCTTCCTGTTTGAATTGATATTAAATTTGTAACTAACTACACAACAGCAACTGATTGTGACTAAACAAAAAACACCAAACCAACAAGTATTTTTACTGTACTACACTTCACACAGGCATGCACCATCTGTCACAGAGGTATGATCTGTAACGCGGTGACATTATCACATTACTCTCGAAAAGACTAATGCTACTGCTTAATCTCATGGTTTCAGCCAATTTCTAAACACTAAGCCTTGGCTTGCTGTCAGATTTTACTACCTGCCTGAGAATCGGTGATGGAGTACAATTGTCACTTTTTACCATCTAATTTAAAGCCGCCCAGCCCCTTTGTTGCAGCTGATTAATACTCTGCAAATACTGTTAGAGGTGATCTGTTTCATGGATGAAAAGAAGCTATAGAATCCCCCTGGATTTTTGCTATGTAACAGGATAACAATCCTCCTCTAACATACAAAACAATCCAGGCCCATAAGCCACCTGAACTAAAAGGCAAACAGCTCATTAAGGTAATAAAAAATTTCTCATTTGAAATTGCAGAGCTGCAAGGTAATTAATCCCCAGCTCACAATTTAAGGAAATTAATATGCTGAATTAAACTTATTGGAAAATAGTCCTAGTTTTTCCTGTCTAAAAAAAAAAAATCTCTGCTGATTGAACTTGAAGTAACCAACGCAGACATAGCTCCTGAATCTGAAAAAAAGAAAGCCACAGTCATTATTTAAAATCATGTGTGGATGGCAGTGTCTGGAAAAGAACAGGATATAAGTTTGTTATATTCCCTCCAATAATGAGGTTGCAGTGAGGGTTATTTTGCCTCAATTACAACCAGTTTTTTATTAAACTTAATCTAAACCAACACAGCATAACACACAGAAACAGCTGTTTGGGTGTAGTCTGCAAATCAGTAGGTTTCTCCTCATTCTTTGCAGGGCTGTCTTGTAAAAATATATTGCCTGGAGGAATACGCCCTTCATATACTGATAGGAGTTCTACCAAACTGCATGCCCTAAAATGCATTTTGATGTTTATATCCATACATCTTTCAAAATCCTTTTTTACTGTAGCTGTGCATTACAGTTCAAAATGTCTTCCAGTAATAACTGAATTGCATTATTAGATCTGACTGCCAAACAACGGAGCTTCTTAGGCATTTCTGGTTTCCAGATACTGCTCCATTCTCACTTCTGAGTAAAGACGAAAACCATCAGATGCAATCTTTAAAAACAACCTGGCACCTGTTCAATCTAAAAATTTTTTTTTTCTGGATTTTCCAGATATTCTGTAACAAGCTAGTACAAGATCTGGGGAAAAAAAAATAAGTCTGTATTTAAAGCTTTCATAGCAATAAAGCAAGTTACTTGTTTATCTACAGATTACTGGATTCTAATTTCTACAACAAAAGCTGTGTCAGATGATACCTCTATGCAATACTCTGTCTAGCAATAGGACACTGTAACTAAAAAAGAGAATAAAATCAACCCTTACCAACAGGTTGGTTTCTAACATGCCAGTCACCTTTGTTAACAGCTGAAAAAGCACTAGAATATTTTCTGGTGTGGAAAAAATCTCGGTAGTAAAGAGCAGCAGTGAGATTAATGGACTAATTTAATTCTAGATGCCAGCTTTCATTTTAATATCATTAAGGGATCAGAACTTAGACTTAAAATGATGGATACAATAATTCGACAGTTTTAATGTATGTGCTCTATGACAACGCACATATTCCAGTTTTCCCATAAAATTATAAAAATCTGAAAAATAATGCATGTGAATTTAATATTGTCTGGGGTCCACAACAAGAAGAGATTGGGCTGAGAATAAATGCTAACAGCATGACACATAAAAACAGAGACCAGAATGAGCATTAGCAATTAGATAGCAGTAGTGTTATTAGCACCTCATTTAAAAAGAAAGAAACATTTTCAACAGCTTTGATTAGACTGGCAGGCCAGCATCAAAATCTGAAATAGCAAATACTGAGAGACAGAGCTTAACCAATTTATCTAACACCCACTCACTAGTTTAAGACTAATGAGCCTTAAACTTAAATCTTGCTAGATGTAAAAATGCCTGGGTAATCGCACCCTACAGAAATCAAATCTTTATCTCCTATCACTTACTGTTTGCTTTAAATGCATGTGAAGAAAACTACAGCTGACATGCTTGAAAATGAGGGAAACTTGAAAGAGAAGCCTTGACCCTCAGTCAAAATTTGACTCTTTTAGAGGTATGGGAATAAAAATGAAAATAAGGAAAAAGAAAAGATCAAAATATAAAAAAGAGAAAAGGAAAGTTTGGTTGAGTTGCTAAAATCTCCTATCACTCCAAAATTTCTGAGACGTAGTACTGCTCTACAGGTGATCCTTCCAGTGACAAAGTCCTCAATAATGGTGAGAGCCACTAAAGAGTCTCCTGCTTCCTTATCTTTCCATTGTGATATCTTCTGGTGTTGGTCAGCCCATTCGTTTCCACTCTTCTGCTCTTTCTTCTGTTTCAACATGTTTTTTTCAAATCCCAAGCATCCCTGACATGCTTCTGTCTCACAGGAATGCTCCAAATGATAAGCACATCTAGGGATTGCCTACTTAAATTCAATGCATATAAATCCAGAACACAATCTCAACCACTAGCAACAATGTTTTTATCACATGCTTTGATTACTTCTGTGGAAATCACCAGTACCCAGTCCATTATTCTGACCCACAACTCTCCTTGTTTCTTTATCCTTTGAATTCCCGTAGTCACACTTATACCAAGCCTCAAACACCCAAAACAAAACCTAATACCCCCACAAACTTGTTCTTATTATAAAAATATTTTCTAGGACACTGCTTGACTGTACTGCTGGTTTAAGTACTCCCATTTAGCCCCTTTTCCTTTGAAGAGATAAGCAGTTTATTTTCACTTATTTTTTCAAACTATTTTCTCATTCAAAATCAAAAGGGAGACTCCTCAGTCAATAAAGTTAGATTCTATCATCTTGATGAATTCTTCAGACCAACTTTTGACAGCAATGCAACAAAAATATATATAAAATGAATTCACTGTGTATTCCTTCGTGTTTTCCTTGTCTCTTGCCTTCACAACAATGTTTAAAAATAAAATCCTGACAGTTACCAGGCTGCTGTTGCGCAAATATTACTGCTCATCAAGCTAAAGTGTTTACCACCACCATCCCCCATATCATGTGCTCCTCTGTTGAGCTAAGTCACCCCAACCTGTTCTGAAGGACAATCAACCTGTTGTCTATCCTACACTTGTGTTGAATCATGAGAGGCAATTCCAGTTTGTTTCCTGAAACTCCTTTAGGTTACATGAAGGGTAATCATAATGCTTTGGAAAATAACTTAGTTTACCCATCCTGCACAAAAATGCACTACATATGTTACACCTATACAATGCACACATAAAACCCAAACAGTACAGTTATGCTGGCACAAACATTTAGGCCAAGAAGAAAACTTAACAACAGACATATCTACCTGCTGTTTCTCCCAAATCGTAGTAAGCAAAAATATAAATGAAGTTTAATAAAAACCATAAAATTCAATAGAATAAATGCTTTGAGTCCTGATTTTTTTTTTTTTTTTTAATTCAGGGAGAAGACTAAGCTCACAATTCTATCCTGAGAGGTAACAGTCACACAATTTCCTTGATATCTGAAAAAAGGTGGTTTTTTTCCCCTTGTGCTCCAATTAGCACACCTACAGCTATAGAAACCACCTTCATGCTTCCATAAAATCATAGAATTGTTCATGTTGGAAGGGACCTTAAAGATCATTAGTTCCCACCCTCCTGGCCCCAGGCAGGGACACTTTCCACCAGATCAGGCTGCTCAAAGCCTGATGTAGTCTGGGATGGGACATTCCCAGCTCCTCTGGGCAACCTGTTCCAGTGCCTCACAATCCTCACAGTAAACAATTTCTTTCTAATATCCAATTTAAACCTACTCTCTTTCAGTTTATAGCCATTCCCCCTTGTCCTGTCACTGCATGCCCTTGACAAAATTCCCTCTGCCAGCTCCCTTGTAGGTGCCATCCAGGTACTGAAAGGTCTCTCTGGAGACTTCTCCAGGGTGAACAACCCCAACTCTCTCAGCCTGTCTTCATAGAAGCGGTACTTCAGCCCTCCAATCATTTTTGTGGCCTTCCTATGGACCTACTATAACAGGTCCAAACTTTCAGGTTTTACCTCTGGATTAGAGGGGAGGTATTTCAGCTCCAAAATAAATTACAACATTTGTAACTGTGAAGAGAGATTTAGAATAACTCCTGAATACTTTTTACTTCAAGTCTGCATTTTAGCACAAAAGATAAGGAAGGATTGAAGCAGCAACCATATAAACATCTAGACTGAGCATGAACGTTCTCTTGCTTGAATTTTACATGGCTTGGTGTTAGTAAAAAAGACCAGAGAGGTGTCTACATCTAGCCAAGAGCAAAATCAAGTAGTTTTGTACTGTCACACAGCAGCAGTTAAATGCAAAAGATAAGCAGTGCTCCTTTCTCACTTATGCAACTAGTTCAAGGCGGAGAGAAAGTGAGCACAAGAGAACATCATTTTACATTATATTCTGGGGAAAATACTAATCCTCTAGCACATAACCAGACTGAACCTAATTAATTACAGGATTACAATCCTGTAATTTTCAGGCTGATCAAAAACTTAAAATGTGAACCATTTGCGTGTTGAATAAGCCTACCAAGGAATCAGTTTGATCATATTCTCAACTGTCTCAATTACAGAAGTCTCCTATTTTGCCAAGCAAATGAAACATATCTGTTACATTCATAAAAAGTAAAGGGTTGGTATATTTTATCTTCTTCTCACTCACTTTAGTAGTCCTAACATTAGCATCCTATATGTCTTAGGTAGATTCCCTTCACCCTTCACTTTCTTAAGTCTTCAGCTTCTAACACACACTTCATTGCCATAGCTTTTTTCCTTTCATTTAATTAACAGATGCACACTTCTGATTACCATGATATTAGCCTGTTTTAGATTTAATGTTTTCTAAGCCTCTAGTAAAACATCCTTTAACTGATTTCCCTTTAAAACTGAGTAGAAGAGGAATTTCTATACAGATGATTTCACTGAATGGCTTCCAAGTGATCTTTATAAAAAGCAACAAATAAATGCTGCTGATTGAACTTCATATTTATTATGTACAATCAAAGTCAATTCACAGTCATTTATACTTCATCAAAAACAAGAAGGTTTTAAATACATTACTGGTTACTTGGCTCCTTTCAATAATAGGTGTGACTCTAAATCCTTCTATAATGACTTCTAAAAATACTGCATCTATCATCTTTTTTAAATGAACATTTTAGTATTAGTAGTACAAGACCACCTGCACATAAAAATTAAGTTTCCTGTACTTAGGGAGTTAGTCATCCTGTATGTGACTGCAATTTGATAGTCCATAGCAAGCTATTTCTGATTCACAGAGGAAACCAATTGAAAAGTGGTTTTTTGGGGTTTTTTTCAGTTCTCATCAAAATAGCATTGTCCTTTTCCTTCACTTTGCCCTTCCTAAATTGCAAGAAGCTATTTTACCCATCAAACACATCACCCTTCCTACCAAGGGTCAGCCATACTACACAGATCAACCACAAGCTTTTTCTTTCTTCCTTCAAGGTGAGTACCCAACACTTTTTTCTTAATAAACATTCTTAGAATTATTCAACAGTCCTTGATGAGCAGTATTTCCAATATCTTACATTTGTATTAGAAAAAAGTTGCGTATTTTTCCTTCTGCACGTTTCAATACATATTCTACTTGCCTCTTCTCTGTAACTGATGTTTACTTCAAGTCACTCTTTTTTGAGGAAAATCTGTCCTCTCTTTTCACCCTAAAATCAAGATGCTGCTTAATAACAGGAAAGCCCACTCCGTTTACACCACTTACCTACTCAGATAGTTCACTCTTATCATCATCTTTGTCCTCCTGGCTTATCAGCATCAGAAGATCATCTGGACCCGCAGAAACACTGTGTGCCTGCCTTTTGTCCATTTATACAAAAATGACAGTCTGTCTTGGGTGGCTAAAAATCTTCACAGACATGTAATCTGTAGTATAATATCATCATGGCAATATAGCATTCCAAAATACACAGCACTTCCCATGCTACTCCTTCCCTATAAATCAAAAGCAACTCATTCTTTTTGCTTTCTGTGTACAAGGTTTCCTCGGACTGAACTTGATGCAAACTGGCTAGCTTCAAATTTAACTTGTCTTATTTAGTGAAAGCCAGTATTTCTCATCCTGACGTGGAATTCTATAAGACAGCAACCTGTACAGCTTTCCACACCATTGCTGTATGATCCTCCAGACACAGCAATGATATAGGAAAAAACCTGTATTTTATATAAGCTTCTGCTATTAAATTTGTAAACTTGTACAATTCTTCATATAAAGGAAAGTATTTTGGCAGAAAAACAAACTATGGCACATCTATTACAGCTCCCCACAGTTGCTTATGACATCATTGCAAGTAAGGCATTCTATTAGGCATTTCTGTCTCACCATCATTTCTTCCCACTAGGAGGAAAATATACCTTCACACTATAACGCATGAAATTGGATTATTAAGAAAAAAATATCCTGGGGTAGGGGGGAAGCAAGAAACAAAAAGAAAGGAGGAAATTGTCTGTGTGGTCTGTGAATGATACAGAAGCAGTATCTTAACTGAAGAAATAGGAATTGACATTCAAAGACAACTATTGTTACTTGCATATATTAGCTAACACTTGATTCTATCTCCATGGAACAATGTGGATGGAAAAGGAGAGAGTGAAGAGGAAGCCAGAATGTGCCACGCTATTTAAATACATTAGAAGGATTCTCTGCATGCCTCCCCTCTGACACCACCCCACATTTATGATACTGCATAAGAAGTTTTTTATTTGCTAGTTACTAAATTGACAATTATGATTCAAGAACTGCTTACATGATACAAGCATGAGTTTCCCAACATCCAGCCTTTGCACAGAATTAAACAAAGTTGCCTCTATGGAGACAGGATGTTCTCCTTACAATACCCAATTCTGGCCATGTGACAGCCAGCAAGTTTATCACAGAAGTCAACCATATGATAACCTAATCTTGTTTAGCCTCTCTCAGCAGTGCACACATTTTAAGGGACAAACTAACTACCATTCCTTGTGAGTCCTTAAACGAAGAAAACATTTAACAAAGCAGTCTAGAAGATGTTGATACTGAAGTGCCCATGGGCCTGAGAATCATTTCAGTTATTGAGACAGCTTGTCCATACCTCTCCAGCACTACAGGGAATACTAGGCTGACAGAACGATGAGTTGCCCAAGTGCACTGCCAAGATAAAATACATCTCATGCTGACTGGTTTAACCTTCACAGCTGAAACACCTGAGATATGTTTGAGCAAGCACTTCACGCCAGAACTCGTCAAACGTAACTAGGAAGGGGGAGATTTGGGGCAGCATTTATTGCTACAAGGAGAAATGAATCAGCAAGTCAAGAGGGCTCACAGATTAAATATGCAAACCAGAGCTTATGTAAGAATTTTGGAACATGTCCAAAATAAAGAAGCCACAAGAATACTGAAGGGATGGGATACAGGGGATCCTTTTTAGTCAACCACTTTATTCAGGTGCAAGTCTTGATAGCAGGAAAATGAAATAGGAATTTTCTTAACTGACTGTAATTACACAGTTTCAAAATCGCATCCTTAAATAAAGCATGGTCAGAAGACCAAATACACTCCAAATACATTGGAGCAAAAGAAGCAGCAATACTCTGCAAGAGGAAGATTTCAGAGTCTTGTCAAATCCACCTATCAGACAGTGTATGGATTACAAAAAGTTTTAAGAAAAAAGAACTCTGACAACCTTTAGTCTCATGTTTCTTTCATGTATTTTGGCTATACACAAGTAAGAACGTATATTTGTAAGAACATGTCGTATTTCAGTACTCGTAAATATACGTTGATACATTACCTTCACATAGGACCTAAGCAATTAATATTGTGCTCACTGTGAATTTAGCAGCTTTACAAATTACAGGAACTTTTCTAGAAACCTATTTGTTACAAAACTTTGGAGAAGCCGGAGAACATGCACTCATTTAGTGTAAAAAGCATCTGTCCAAGATGATCACAAAACATCAGGAACCCTTACTACGTCTTTTGTAATGCCTATGGTAAATATTTCATCACAGCATGCTTTATATCTTCAACTATTAAAGATACGCATGCAGCCACAAATTTATCAAAATGCATTTGCTTCCCAATCCTGTCCTTTTCAGTGGGTAGAGATTTTCCTTCCACAATAATGGCTCATTAATCAAGGCTGCTAACGAATCAATAGTTAGTAGTGGAAGAGGGATTTAAGAGCAAACTACTGCAAAGCAAAAAGAAATAAACTCTAGATTTAGAACACCATTTGAATAACCCCAGTAAGACTGAAGTGTTCCCAAGTAAAAACAAGTAGATGCACAGTAAAACTAGGATTATAAAACAATATTCTAATTTAACATAAAATTATTAGCAGCATTCAGATATGTGTATTTCCTATTATCTTGCACATATTCAAAGTTATTGAACAATACTAATGGGATAAAAAAAACCCCTCCTCTAAGCAAAGCTGTGCACTCCTGCCTGAACTCTCCACTTTGTGATTAGCTTGGCACTAAGTAGGAGAGTAGCAGCTTATTAGAAGTCTCAGCCTATCCAAATGATAAAATTGTTTCTCTTTTGTGACAATTTTTTCACAATATCACTCTCTAGTCAGAGAACTGTGAAAGAAATCTCAATAGTTTAAGAGAAAAATGGCAGTTTAAAAAATTCTGTAAACAAGGATTTACAGAAAAAATAACTGTGAAGGCCTCACACAGAATATCAAGCACTTCAAAGATACATATATATATATATAATTTAGGATTTTCCTCTCAAAAAAAGAATGTGGTACTCAAAATCTAACTTTTTTCATTAAAGCCCACTCTTTCCCCACAAACTAATTTTCAAGCAGAAGTTCCTACACTTTTTACTGTCTCTACATAATTTTTCCAAATTTAAATAAAATTATTTCTTTATTTCCAAGCACATCATTTCTGCAATTATTAAGTATTTAAAACATTATTTTTGCCTTTAAAATATTTCTCATCTCACAAGTCAAACAGTTTCTGTGGCTAGTTACACATACTTGCGGGTATATTCTAACTACATTCTTCAGTCAGAGCAAGATGGTGAGAGTAGAATAAAAAAAAAGCATTTGCTCAACAGTCCTTATAAGGACTAAGATAGTATATTACCCTACTCTAGCATATACTCTGATCTACCAAATATTTTTGTGGCACTTCAATTAGGAATAATTTTTTTTTAAAAGGCCGCATCATTCTAGTAATTTTTCCCCTACTGCCCTATGACCCCTTTCTGAGCATCTATGTGTACCTGCTATTAAATTATGGGATGAAAAATTAGTTTTTTTAAAAAACATCCCTTCAATCTTAGCCCACCCTAAATATACCACTAACAATAAAACAAGTATACAGATACACAACAGTACTTGCATGCAACCCAAAAAAAAGAAGTTGACTCTCCCAAAACAAAAACAAACCCAACCCAAATCACTCTAATCTTTCTCTAGGTAGAATAATAGCATCTACGTTAGCTTATCCAGGGCAGAAGTATTTGTGTGAAATTCCCTTTATTTTTTGCACAGAGCTACCTGAATGCATTATCACGAAATGGGTTATTAATTCAAAGTAGGCAAATAATGCAAAAAAATAGAGCATAAGCAATGGAAGTTGGGTTGCCTCTATGCAAGTGTTCACACAGAGCTGTACCAACTTTAAAACGCAAAGAGACCATGCTCTGTGACCCAAGCGCAACAGACTGTGCCAATACAGTGAATACCCTGGGCACCCCTTGACAGGAAGCAACCACAATTCACATTTCTTATGCATAGTCCCTACAAACTACTGTAACACAAATTCAGCAGTTAAAGGTTTGTGATTCTTACATGTGTGGGAGGGAGAAGACATTAATAGCACAATTAAGAGTATAACTGAAACAAAAAGTGTACCCAAAACATTTATTTCCCTTATCTCCTTTAACACATGTGGACAGTCACCTACCCAAATCACTCCACCACTGCCAATTTACACCATAGGAGCCTGAATCAGTTTCTCAACTGGGACCACAGATTCACCAGCACGTCGAACAGTTTATTAAACCATCCACATGGATCTGTGAAAGAGAATTAAGAAGTGTTTTCAAAATTACGGGTGTTAGCGGCCTTGCACAAAACTACAACAGTTTCAAATCCACACATTTACTTTCTTCTACACCAGAATCAAACACACACAACACAGAAGGAGCAATATGTAGCTTACTACAACAACGACCATTCTACCAATATTCATTTTTGCTCTTCATCAAACCTGAATGTAACGCAAACAGAAAAAGCAGTGTGTCAAAACACAGAAAAGGGAGAACTGATTATCATTTCCTCCTTCTATGGCAGCCAAAATTAAAACATATACATTGCGATCAAGCTAGAGTTCAGAACAACTTCCTGTTATTTGTATGAATGGAGCGCAATTATCAGTTTAACAAAATGTAACCAGAACCAACAAGAAGTTATGCGCAGGAGCTCGACTGAACGACTTCATCTTAAAACACTACTGGTTCTAGTCAATTTCAAGCATGTTCTCTGAAAGAGAATCTATGCCACCCACACAGACACAAATACTCCCACAGCTCTCATGGGGAAATAAAACTCACTGCAACAGATGAGTCTTTAAAAAAAGCTTCATTCACTTTACTGACTGGACCTGCCAGCTGCCTTTCATTTAGCTTAACATGAGGTTTTATTGACAGTCTGCAGCCACAGCTATTGGCAAGAGGGGAGACAGTTGCTTACAAGTAGTTGGAACTATTTCTCAGAAGCTTACTCTGCCTGATGAGCTTTTGTGGAGTATTGCCATACACTCTGTATGTTAAGGATACAAAATTTTAATATGTCATCCTAGCTAGTAGGCCAGAATAATGCAGTAAGTCTAAGATGCATGTGGAACACACCCATGGCCTCATCTTGGTGACATTTGTTGAAGCCAGTCCAAATAAAGTGCCAAAATATAGAAGAATGGTTTCTCATCTGTTTTAAAAAACACCTAATACATCCCACCCAAAAGGAAAAAAGGTCTACTAAATCTAGGTTTCTATGTTGATAAATGGAACCCTTCCTGAAAGAAATGATTCCTCAGGAGATCAGATCCTGATAAGCACTTAATATACAGTCACAAAATCATGGAGTTTCCTGGAGATTCATGATTCCTCAAGTTTTCAAAACACAGAGCAGCAACAAAACTATCAATAAAGTAAGTGCTTCTGCCACTGTCAGAACACTCTGAGACGTAACAAACCCTAAATCGTCCATAGTAATATAGCTGTTCAACAGATCTTAGCTACCTTTTCTGAAACATTGCTGGTATCAGCGCCCCATGGTGCCATGGCCACCACAACTAGAAACTCTGAAGGATGCCATGGTTGATGACGCACTGCTACTTCCCTGACGTTCTCAGGAATAAAGAAATTGGGTTGATGTCCCTTATAGTGCTGGCTCTGGAACCTTCCATCTAAAATTCTCCTACTGCTTTCCCACCTACCACCAAAATTCTTGCATGACTGAAAATACTAACATAAGTATCACATTAAATCAAATTTATATCTAGCCAGCAACTCCCTTTATACACACCCTGTTTAGGAACTGACGGACTATGATGTAAAGCCTGGAATAGCTTTCTAAGCTCCTAATTAAGGGAGAGCTGACTAACTTCCCTCTCTCTTGTCTCGCTATCTTCCACAGAAGACTCAGCTCAATTTGAGATGTAAGTGGCACCTTTATAGATAAAGAATGGACTGCTGAACATATTGTCTCTTCCAGATTACCTTTTCAAGTTTGTGACTACCTGGCATCCATGATACAAGAGCTCAGTGGTAAACTAGACTCTAGAAGTTAAGGGTTGAAGAGGAGTACAAAAATATCAATTTCACACATCATTAGAAGACCCTTGACATAACCCTCCTAATGCCAACAGGGTAACTTAGAAAGTAAGTAAACTAAGGCTACAGTCTACTTCTGGCTCTTTCACTACCACAGACTTGTAATTTTTAATTAAAACACACTGCCTAATTAATACCAACAAGCTATTCCAACTCAAACTCCTGATGAGCAGGTCACTATATTAAAAAGGGCCCATATTCCATTTTAGTTATCAACTCATTTCAGAACAGTTACAAACAGCCAGGACTTTCCAGAACTAAATAGAGTCATGCTGTTAAACACCTAAAATCAGCCCTTGCAGACAATATCTTGGAGCTTTTGTGGCTGCAAAGACAATTAGGAGAATAAAAATCATGTTGGACTTTACTCCACTACCACACTTGTGAACACCACACTGCATTTCAAGAAAAAGTACTTAAAACCAGAACAATTTTTTCCATTTTACTGTCTCTAGTCCCCTGTTACTGTTACTCCATTTTTTCAACATATGACACGAATGATCAGGGTCTGCTTATCTATACAAAATTTTGTGTAAGTATTGTGAAAAATCAGGTGTGGTTAATACCACTATCAAGACCTTAAGAGTTTGCAAGAATGTATCCTACAGTCTATGCTAAAATGACTGGTAATATTACATTACAAACCAAGGTTATCTATCAGTTTGCTGAGGCTTACTGGAAAAAGAGGCCAGATAGAAATCACAATGGATGCCACTTTCATTTCCACCCCAAGCCAAGAAGCATCATCATACCACTATCTTAGCAATGTAAGAGTAACTACTGATAGCACTGAGCAATGGAAAAGATCACTTAAAGCAGCCATTTAAAACTAACCTATTAATCAAGTTTTAATAATGTAAAAAAGACTATTTTTGATATTTATTAAGTCGGTTCTACTGCATCAGTAGATCTATGTATAAAATTTAACAGTTTGCTTTCACAATGAACAGGAAAATAATAATTTAGTATCCCAACCTTCTTCCCCTGCGTTTTCTTTATCTAGCATAACAAATTAAAACATGCCCCTTAATTTTTTTAAGCATAGTTTAGCTGAATCCAAAGTCCCAAATAAGAGAAAAATAGGAACTTAAAAATTCATGAGCATAATTACTAGCAGTGCACATAAAAAATCGATACTTTAGCAACTACATTAATGCAGTTACACATGAAGTGAATAAAAAACAAAAAGCTCTCCCCAATTACTTTCTGAAAGCAAGTAAGTACTTTATGTATTTTTTCCATTACATTGGACAAACAGAGGATACATATAATTATGGTAACATAAAAAGTAGCCTATATTTTGAGATGTATTTATTCAGCTTTAAAAAAAGAAAAACAGTAGTAAATGCCTATACACGCTTGATTACTATCCTTCATAATGTTAAAAGATAATCTGGTTATTGGAAGCTAGGTGATTGGCACGAGAGGGCATCAACTTGCAGACACTTTGTGAGCTCAAGTACTTGATGTTGAGTAACTGACTGATTTTAACCTAAACATTTAAATTCTACCTTGGAGCCCAAATTCTTCTCTAGGTAATGACTCAAGGAGAAGGGTGGAAGGGAACCCACTCCAGCAGTGTATGTTAATCTCACTAAACTCAGCATCACTACTGGCTATTATTCCAGCATGCAAGATTCACAGTTCATACCCAAGTGTAAGGACTAATACCAGAAAACGCATAATCTTAGAGAGAGAACAAGTAATTTTTATGGATCTTAAAATAACCTTCCCCGCTCCTTATTTCAAGATACAGAGATATAAATACATGCACATACACCCAAGAAGCAGTGTTCAACTTATATTCTAATCACACAGCAGAAGAAATGTAAAAATACATCATTAACTTTCACAAACCTTTTCTGCCCAGCATTTTAAGACAGGACAGATGCACTGAAACTACATTCCAGTCTCTCAAAATCTGACACTTCCCCAAAATCCCAAAACTGTAGCATCAAAAAAAAAAAGAAAAAAAGAAACACTTAGTGTTTTAAGTGGAAAAATGAAGGAGAAAGACAACCTTAAAAACAGAAAAGTGAATGGAGTTGATAATGTTTCTGTCACACATTTACTTAGATGGGGAGGGATTAATGCAAACATGAAACTGTACCAAAACCAGATACACTTGCCCTCAGGTTCAGAGACAATTCCCATTTACCACAGTCTAGATTCTTATTACAGATAGACTGTCACAAATGAAATAACATATGAAGGAAACATGAAAAAATGTGCAACTTTTTCCACGCTCATTTGCAAAGTCAACAGACACTTGAGTGTTTTAATTCCTAACCAGACTGTGAATGCATTTAAGAAAAATTCGAGTGTATTTTCAATCTGGGGGTGAAGGAAGGAAAAGAAACCACCAATCTTCGCATCACATTTTCAAAATTTCAGTCCCAGAGGAATTAGTATGGTTACACTTGTTCCTCTCAAATATGCAGAAGATCATCATTTAGAAACCACCTTCAGGAAGAATTCAGTATCTCCAAATCCTGCATAGCTTAATCCTTGTACTACATAATTTGAAAGAAAAAGCCTAATACATAAGTTATCTTCTCAAATGTAGTATTCAAGATAATTTGGGACTTCATATATTCTGAGCTTTTTTTCCATCTTTGAACCCCAGGAAAACAAATTATCTTACAGCAATCACTATTTCGCCTGACATGCAACATCAAATACTTATCAATCAAGCAGAAGATAAGCAGTTATTTTGCAGATTAAAGAGTATGACATACAAATAGAAAACTGCTGTAATGAGAAATAGCTTAACTGCTTAAGGATGTGCTGAGAACTATCCCTTTGACACCTTAGTATTCCAGTAAGCAGGCAATGCTCAGCTAAGCTCTCTCACAAGAAGTAATTGCTACTAACAGTGGTGTGCCTGAAGAAGGAAGAAGTCCACGTAATCAGTTTAAAGGTTTCTCATGTGATGACTCTGAGATGTGCATTGCAGGGAGCAATTTAAACTCAGATAATAAAGCATACATTTTATAACCTAGTGCTTTAAAAGATTGCTGCACTCTAGTCTCTCCAGAGAAGCAGAGATAAGCACAGTATCAGAGAGTCTTAAAAACTCAGCAACTGCACCAGTACCAGCTGTTTCTGTTTACCTCATGCCATGAGTACCATCTCCTCCCTAATATAGGGGTTTGGCCCTTCTGGAAAGAGGAGGGAAAGATTGGAAGTCACCTGCACTTCGTGAGTGCAGTACAGTCAAGGGAAGCCACTGTATATGGCTCCTTACTACAGCCCCGCAGCACCCCCACATACAGCGGGCAACCTGCCCAGATTTAACTACGATGAAGCTAAACGGCTTCCACTCTTCCATCCTCTGCCCCCTAAATTATCTTGCACTTTTAATACCTCCATGAATGAAGGTGATTTTACATTGCCTATCTAAAATGAAAAAAGTAAACTACTGTAAAGGTATTGCACACTGTAAGTGACAGACATTTCTGAGTCCATCATTTTGTCATAATACATAACATATGAACTTGTTTACTAATCATACCAACTGCCCATCACTGTCAGTTCTCCACTCACACTAGCCTTGAGGTCTAATCTGAAAACATAGCATGCCACATTCAAATACTGTTGACCTACACATTTCAATCAAGAGATCCCTCTAGATAATGAAAAGCACACAGCCACCAGAAATCCCAAGGAACTAAAAAGGCTAGGTATATAAGTCCCAAAAGCAAGCGCTCTGAAACATAGCTTTCAGGACAAAAGGACTTCATTGTTTCTTCTCCTTTTCCAACTTAAGTTCTTACCTAGGTTAGTTATTTTCCACTCCTGCAGCAATTACGAATCATTTTACAGAAAAACATTAAATGCCCAGCCTATTGCCTCAAGTCTAGAAGTCAATCTACCCGTGGCAGGAAAAACTAGGAGAGATGGGAGGTGGTAGACTTTAAATCTGCCAAATAGGAGACGTAACTCACTAAGTATCCCAGTTTTTAACTGCACTTTTGACTTTCATATATGTATTATCAAGGACCAAATCCCTTGATGATGAATAGTGACATCTACATTTACTGCAGGTAAGTGGAGGACTATTCCAAACCAGCAACTGGAACTCAAAAGGCAAGTCAATCTCCATTGTGCAGAAATCAAACTACAGCCTGCTGAAGCAAGAGTAATCCCTGCTTTTCCTTCACACCTGCCTTTTATTACAGCTAGGATTTGCATAACCACACCGTAAGTCCAATCAGTAACTGATCCAAAAAGCCTAACCCTGCAAGACATTGGGGAGATTTTTTTCTTTATTTAGACCAGTTTGTTCAACAACTTCACTACCATGCCTTCACCTTCAATACCTTGTCTTCTTTTTGATACAAAGAACCACACCGGAAGCAAAGAGGAAGCATGCAGAGGAGTCAGAGGGGATGCAGCACAATGTAAGACTAGACATTTAGTCACATGCTTTCTAAATTATGACGCCTTCAAAGTAACAGTGATAACTTCATTATTGCTGGTATTTTTCTTTTAATACAAGAAAGATGTATCAAAAACCATAAGCAAGCATATTTTAATGCTCACAAAAGCACAGGCTGGCAAAATTGCATGGCAAAATTCATTCATGCATGTCACATTTATAGTTTATCTGCCTTGGATTCACGTCTTGGTGGAGTGGGCAGGAGAGAGGAATTGCAAAAAGAAAAATTAACCATGCTAAATATCTACAGGCAACCAAGAAGAAGCAAGAATGCTCAGTCAATCCAGCAAACAGTTTGGTCCAGACAGTGACTGTATCAACAGGTTATACTCTACAGAACTGAAAGAAATATTTACAGGATGTGGTCTTAACCTTAAGACACTGTTGCTAATCAAGTGCTGTGCATGTTTTTGCAACAAAAAGTCAATTACTTGCCTAAAAAACAATGCTTTAAATTTATAAAAGGCTTGAGGGAATGAGAATAAAGCACACAAAAGTATACAGACCATCATCCCCAACATGATAAGTTCAAAATTTACATACACTTACTTTCTTTTAACCAAAGCAAAAACCCTTTTTAAATTCCAAAGTGACCAACACAAGGTGCTTTGTCAAGAATGATAGAAAGTCTCAGTTGCTCACTTGGGCCTAACTATAATATTAAGGTTAAAAAAAATTTAGAAAAATACTCAATGAATATTAATCTGTAATTCAAACCATAAAGAGATACACTGAATAAATTTATAAAAATCGATATTTACACACACAACTGTGCCACTGATCTAGATGTGTCTTTCATGTGTGCCACTGTTCTTAAAATGCAAGTGAAGGTACACAAAATGCAGTTCAAGCTTCCTAGAGCATCAGAAAGCTGACACTTTACAGCAGGTGATGCATTTGACTTACAGCAGAATGAACCCTATTTCCAATCTTGACGGTAAACGTGACTTGTCCTATATCAGTTCCATGAAATAAGACATTTTCTTTTAACCTTCAGATGTTTGGATGGAAAGCAAGGCTAATAATCGGTAGGGATGAAACCAGTCTCTACAGTGCACCCAAGTTTCTCATCTAAATTCCTCTTCTACAGCGACTCCTACTAAGTGATTAACTAAGAGCCACCCACACCATGCACCTCAAAACCAGACTTAACAGTAAATCTTGTTAGGAAGAAACAGAAGCAGCTTTCTTTCATTAAAAAAATTCTTCCCATGATGCTGTCTTCTGGTTTGCTCCCAAGTCAACATTACCAAGGTCCTGAAGAACCAAATGAGAAGGGACATGTTCCGGAAGAAACCACAAGAAAGGATGAAACAAACTGTAACAGTCAATCTACTTTTAAAAGTCGCAACAGTTATATGTAACGGTTAATTAAACCAAACAGAGTAAAATTTAGTTACAAAGTACCTTAAAAAGAAACAAAACCACCAAAGATAACACAACTGTTAATGGAGAGGTATAAAATAGATACTACAATCAACAGCATAGAAAAAAAGTTTAGAAAAAAATTTTGGAATAAATGCCAAGGAGGGAAAAAAACCCCCTGCAGATTCCACAGCATTATCTGTCTATTAAAACCATTAATGACAAGTGTTTTGATGACAGTTTCAGTTGGTCAAAGAGCGAGAAAAGACGATATCTTATATCTGTTGCAAGTACATTTCAATTTTGAACATTTACATGTACCAAATGACAAAACCCAAATTTTGTGTTAAAGATTATACTTTGCAGAGAACGGCATTAACACTATGATAGTAGCAAGTCCAGCTTGAACACAGGTGTGTGAACTAATTTCAAAGTCTGTTTGAAAATTAATTCCTGCTACTACTGATGAAAAGGGCTAAAGTTCAACTAAGCTTTTAACTTGATATTTCACACTGAAAATGTCAGCAAACCAGGCCAGACTCAACAGAATTAATAGATAGGTCTAAGGCGCAGGAAGGAGAGAGACACCCATAGATATTTGCTATGGTATACCTGAAGTACATTTCAGATACACCAAAGAACAAAAGGAAAACACAGACCTGAGAAAACATTTCTTTGTGTTACTACTTCTGATACTTCCTACAATTCAAGAGCTACAGAAGACTCCTGTAGCCACTAAAAGCTGGGAGAGGAGCAGTTACAATGGAATTAGCTGCACTTGAACAGGTCAGGCCTTTCCGCAGCTAGCAGGACCACTACTCCTTCACAAAACACAGAATTTGATGACTAGAATGAAGATAAAGACCATACTTCAAAGAACAAAGGCTGAGGAGGAGAGCTCATGTATATCTGAACATGTTTCTACTGATTTTCTCCTAACTATCCCAAAGAAGGCTGAGACCAATCAAACTAACATCACAATCAGGGAAAGCAGTTTGACAGCCAGAATAAACACAAAAGCAGACAATAACACAACTGACTTGGCCCAAGATACAAATAGGCAACTCAAGGATTTGCCTCAGCTCTCAGCAGATAAGCACATCTTTAAACAGTGGTACCATTACCATAGGACAGCTAAAAATCTCAGGGAGTAGAGTTTAAACCAGAAAACAAATCCAGTAGCACCACCTTTTTCAATCCAAGAGAAAGGAACATATCAAGATCCAACCCTGCTTTACAACTGATCTCTTACAATCACTCCAAAAAAGCACAAAAATTATAGTAGTTATGGCCTCTGCTTCACATGAAGCTACTTTGTTATTAAACTATTGTTTTAAATAAATCCATGCCTTCCACAGCTATGGAAGTAGAACACTTGCCCTCTCTTCTCTTTCAGGGATGTCTCATTTCTTGCACAAGACCAAACAGCAATTAGGATGTTATGTAAGTTAATTTACTAAAGTTAATTTTTAACTCCATTTCTAATCATAGTGATTGAACAGAAAAAACAAATGAGAGAAACAACATTCAGAAAGAACAAGCAAAATAACTTAAAAAAGATACATACTTTACTCCTCTGGCTTAAAGACAGCAGAAAAATTAAGGCTTTCCAGCTATTTCAGATAAGAAAAGATTATGCAATATATTAGTTAGAAACTGAACAGATGCAATTACAGCTTCTAGAGATACATGTATTTTTCTGTCTATGCAATTTTTACTATCTTTGCCTTCCAACTAGGAGAAATTAAAGTGAATACCACCTACTTTGCCAAAATGGAATAATATGCCACAAAATGCTTGGCCTTGAACTCGTGTCTTTACAATAATAAAACCCTCCAATATTTGGAGCTATTAATTGTAAATGTTCTTACTCCCTGTCTCAAGAACTTGTTAGAATTAGACATTGGGCAGAAGCAAAATCCTTCACTACTCGTTTTTATTTTTATCAACCATGGTTTTCTATCTACAGTATCAAGCAATTACTTGCTTCCCTCAGTGCTGTAAAGAAACACATACACTACTAGCCTTAAAAAAAAAAACAAACCAACAACAAAACCCAAAACAAAACCAAAACCTCCAACAAACCAAAAAAACCAAATCACCCACCCAAAACCTGTATACTGTGCACAGGCCTAGATATCCAAGGAGAAAAACATAACTATCTTTTTCCTATTCCTTCATCCCTATTGATATTGGTTTCAACTTCCAGCTATGGCATATGTAAAACAAAGAAAAAATAGGAGATGGGGAAACAAAATGTAGTGAAAATGCTAACAGTGTAAGTCAGCAATTGCTATTTAATACTATCCTCAATACAAGAAGTCCTTTTTAAGCCCTTAGCTCAGGAAATAAAATAGGTTTGAAAAACAAAATTACCACATTCTGTTTCACATGAATATGATATTTTTATTCGTTTGACATATGTTGCTTCCTGAATGGATTTAATGTATTTTGGCATTCTAGAACAAAACTGCTCTCAGTGTTTGGCACTTCATGTACAATGCAGCCAGGAAGCCACTCCTTAAGAATATGCAGCCATCTGCAGCAGATACCAAAGGTTTTTGACAAGCAAACTGCAGTGCTGTAAATATGCAGTATTTCACTCTAAAAGAAAAGTTCTCATCTATTAACCAGACTCTATTAACCGGTACATAATTGCCTGCAGATAAATTCAGGTGATCTGCAACACAAAACAGGTCAGCACAGAAAACAAAAAGAAGGAAAAATAATTTTGAAAATAAACTTATCAGAAGATTGCTCGTTACTAAAATTAACTATTTTGCTTACTAAATTGTATGGTCTACACATTGAAAAAACCCAGCCCCTGATGCTCTGCCTTACACGCACTTCCCCTCGAAAATGCAATTGCCAGAATTCCTACCCAAAACTAGGATGGACAAAACAACAGAGGTCAGAAGAACACAGCAGGCCCAGATCATGTGAGATACAGAGTAAGCAGATGTTGGGTACATGGGAGGGGAAGGAAGAACCACACTCAAAACCCTCCAGCTATTAACTGCCCAGAAAAACTGCTGTACCAAATCCAGACAGGTTACATAATTCAATCTATGGTAACACAAAGACAAATGGAAACACATTCAGAGACCAGAGTTCAAAGGATGAAGACTACATGTGGATATGTATGCTCATTTCCCATTTTTAATCTGGCAGATTTTAAAAAAAATATATCCTACCAAAAACCACAAATAAATATGCACCCAAACACTTAGACTATGCAGTGCCCTTATGGAAGGTACTACTTGAAGAGTAGTAGTATATAGGGCTGAACTTCCATTTTACTTTATAATTCTTCCTCCTTTAAAGAACACTTCTGTCTCTCTCCTCTAAGTGCTATCCACCTTAATACGCCAGTTTGGTTTTTGTTCTCACATGTTTAGTATAAAATGTAGTACTAAATCCAGAAGCTTTTATTCACAATTCAGCCTTAAAAACAGTTTTACTTTAATACACGTTTTGCATTGCTACAATAAGGAGTAGCCACTATTTTTTAAAAAGCAAAGGTTCAAAAAACGAAAGAAAACAGAAAGGCAGTATTTTCCAAATTCTAAGCATCTTCTCCCTCTAGTTTATACAATAACTATGCCGCGTATTACCTCAACATTATTTTCAGCAGTTTTAAGGGTTACTGTTCTGGACATAAAAAGGAACCCCTGAGCCTACCTACCTCTGTTCATTATTTTTCTCTACATCAATTTTACAACTGATACACAGATCCCAATACATCCAATTAGCTGCTCGCAATGGTGATGCAGAAGGATTACTCCTCTCTGAATTGGCTACGGTTCCAACTACAACACTCTTTGCATCTTCCATGTGGATAAGCACCGTTATTCTTGTCCTCTATTTACTCAGCTTTTCTCTCACAATGCACATCTGATTTTTGCCAACTTACAATCTCTTTTCACTCCCAACATAGTGATGAAACATTTAAGTTAGTATTTTTGCACTAAATTATTTTTTCTTACTTGGTGTTGCATTCCTCTAAGTGAATGGATGATGATTAATGAGAGCTGTAATTTTTATTTTACTCTATCAGACATTTTGTAGATCAGATAAGCAACTGATACAAAAAACCCAGCAGAAGGCTATTCCTGAACGGTTTCTAAAGTATTTTTGCCTCTTTAGATAGGGAAGAACAATAGTTTATTGCATACAATAAAATTTTTACACATAACTTGGAATTTCGACAATTATATTTAAGTAGAATTTCTCTTAAAAGTGTTATTTTCAATAGGGATAATAATTCACTATCTGAAGCCAAAAACAAGTTTTTCACCTGACAGCAGACTTAAGTTGTACTAAGGAGTCTTCTTTCTCATCAAAATGCTAATTATAGCCTCAAAACTGAATTCAAAGTCGATTTAATAATAACCCAACTTAAAGTATTACTTAACTTCTGACATCCTGTGCTTTCTAGCATGAGAAAAAAAGAGGTACAATACTACTTTGACACTATTGAAGCAAAAAGTGGGACAGTGCCATGCTGATTTGCTATTAACATGTCACCCTCTTTTCTCAGAATAGGAAAAAGTGACTGAAGAGCACAATGCAGGAATTTCAGAGAATTTCACAGCTATGATTTCAAATAATTTGAACTGTCCAGTGCGTACTTCAGACTTCTCAAAGATTAAAACCAAGTTAGTACAAAATTGGGGGAAATGAGTAACACTCTGATTTTGAGGGGGAAGTTATTCCTCTGTAGATACTTCATACTCTGAAGCTGAACTTTAAAACTTGGTCAAGATTTAATACCAGTGGAGTGATACATGAGCTACAGACCTAAAATGAGCAAATATATATTTAAATTTAGTGGAAATAAGCAGGGACTCACTCCACAGAGAAAGTCCTGTTTCTAAAAGGGTAATTTGTTGGCTCTTGATTGGTTAATTTATGTAGAGGAAGAAGCAAAGTGAAAAACAGGATAAGAGAAAAATATTAATTAAAGACATGTTTCTTTCCCACTCTGTAACCCTTTCTTCTAACCTCCTCCATTGATAAGGCCATAATTTTTCCTTGATCTGTCACTATCCACTGCTCCAAAACCAATTCAATAACTGATGTCATGAGACTACAGGACATGTGAAATCTTGACAATACATCTCCAACAGATCTCACAATTTCCCACAGAAAAATCCCACAGAAATGTTTGCCTGCTTTATTGTCTTTTTCTAGTATGAACAGCATTGCAAAACCACAGAGTAAAGCCAGGATCCTGAGCATTTCTTCTGCTTTGTTTCAGTAAAGCAAAACAAAATAAATGCTCTCTGAAAAACTGATGAACTCACCTAGATAAAAACAAGTGAAACAGTAAATTAACCTCCTTCAAGTCTACTAAAGTCTATTTTAAGTATATCTTGCTTTTCTAGTACTTGTATTACTTATATTTTCATTTAGTTAGATTAAATACCTGGTACCAGACCCAAAGCCTTAACATCTAAATTAAGAATAACACACTGGAAGAACAGGATTGTCTACAGCCACAGAAAGCCCACACCCTCACAAAACATTGTTCAGGAAAACAAAACTCTCCTAAAAGACACAAATAAGATGCACTATAGTTAAACAATATTATAGTAAAATAGTAAAGCTCTGAAGGTTTTTTCTTCCCCCATATCAATGGTTCTGATCTTATCCATCAGGATCAGAGCCAGATGGATTGACAAATTCTGAGTTCCCACTGATTTTCCCACTCTCTCAAATTCTGAGGACAGTTTAACATGTCTGTGTCCATCCTTTTTCACCTTTTCTTACTTAAGAGTCCTTAACATTTGTTACCTTATTTTTAACAGTTTCCCAACACCCATATGTGAACCAACAACCGTGACTGACAAAAGCCACAAGTAAAACTGTAGATTTGTTCCAAATACTATTTTCTAGCTCTGCACTCTCAATTCCCTCTCCCTGTAACTCCTCCAAGACGTTTAAAGAACTCATTAATTACTTAGAATAAATCACCTTGTGTAAGTTTACTAAAGCATAGCAGAAATAAATGGTATAATGACTGAATAGGTACGAATCAGGAAGACATGAACTTTTCAATTTTCTCCCTCAGTGATGAACTTTACTGCCAATCCCCAAAATATATAGAGCACCTCAGAAATTAAATGACCGACAGAGCTCCAGGGTTAGCACCACATATGATTATGTGACCAGAAGTAACCCAAAATGAGTATGTTCACCTAAAGGGAGCTAACTACCAACCTCACATTCCAGGCCACCACAGACTAACATGCCACAGCAAGCAAACATACCAGCAGCAGGAGATCAGTGAACATTATCTGCTGCCTGCACGTTCACTGATCCTCCTTCAAGTATACCTACCTCAAAGGCCAAAGTGGAACCTAAGTAAACTAAACATCTAAATATTATACTCAGTAGCACAAGCATGGAAAGTCAGCATTTACAAAGCATTTAAATCACGAAAGAGTTAGGCTGATATGCTGGCATACTTTTCCATTTAATTTTACGGAAAATACAGGCCTCAACCTTGTAAATACTACTGCAGCCAGGTTTTTTGTCTTTTTCACCACAAGTGTGCATAAGCATATACAGATTTTTAAGCAAATCTTTCCACAGACCAAAAACCCCCTGTAATTCACAATAAAAAATGTTCTCCAATACCCAGTTTCAAATATAAAAATCCACCTTATCTTCAGTGTTACCTGTAAGATAAAAGACCTGCAGTAACTTGATTAAATCGCTGACAACTGGGTTGAGCTTCTAAGCTATTATTTCTCCTCTTTGGGAGAGTAATGCCAGGTAGACAACAGTCACATGGGGTAAAAGCAGAAGCTCTCAGGCCTTAGCAGTCTATCAGAAGTCTTCTAGATGAGTCTGGAAACACTTTCCACCATTCAAACACTTACAATAATATCTACAGTCATTCCAGATGATCAAACCTGTGAATGACATTCAATCATCTGGCACTGCATTTCAGATGTCTCTGTAGATGCAATGATGTAGCTCAAAGCACCTATGCCCTCTCTTCTGCTTCTTAAAACTCGAAGTTTTGGAAGATATGTACTGAAAAGCTCCAGGAACAAGGAGAGCAATAAAGGCTGAAGAAATAACTTCTGCAAATGTACTAATCACAGACCCCACATCATGGCACAAAGGAAAAACATGAAACTTTTCTTCCATAACTGTCTGGGAAGATGGAACCCCTTATGCAGCTGCTACAGGAACTTCTCTCGCCAACTAGAGTGGAAAATTGGTGAGAAGACTCCAAAGGCAGCAGTAAAACTCAAAACACAGTACTTCAAAAATCAAGACCATCCTTCTGCATCTACCTTTAACACAGTAACAGAACTTCAAATATTTCAAACTTATTTATTGGGGTTGGAGTTTTTCCCAGCAAGGAAAATAGAGCCCTGACCACTTCACAGGAAAATCCCAACCATCCAAATTAAGACTTAAATTATATGTGTTTCACTTCAAGTATTGGTAACTTTTACTAACACTTCAAACCACCTCTGAGCTTCTTCCATTGCTAGAGCTGGCCCCAGCCATCTGACACAAAAAGTAGCCCTTGAGCACGATGAGCTCATAGCAAGACAATTATACCCCAACCTATACAAACCCTCTTATCTGACAAGATTGAGCCTTCAAAGCCTTGGTTATCTTCTGACATGTTTACAACTATCAGGACCTCCACAGCAGCCAAGATTGTTCAGATTGTCTTCAGACACTGTTTAATCTTCACTGTTTGTTCCTACATATAATGATCACTCAGTATCAAGTATCTACAATTTCCTTCCAAGAACAGAAAGAAACTAATCTGTTTTTTAATTTAAACTACCCAAGACAAGACAGTTGCAATGCTAATATTCTCCAACATTTTGGTTTCATTTAGACAAAAGGAAGAGGTTTGTTCAGCTTTATTTCTCAATTATGCAAAGTCCATGTATATTAAAAGGTAGAATTGCAGCCTAGTGTTGAAATACCATGCTTCTGTATCTCCTTTAGGGAAAGTACTGAAATTTAAGCATCAGAGAAACAAGTATTTTAAAAAACTGGTAAGTAATGGTGTTCCTTCGGATCCACTGAAATTCAGGAGTAGGTCCCATCTGGGTCACCAAGACTGCTACCAAAAATCGGTAAAAATAAAAAACTCCTTACCACCTATGTAGCACTAAGAAGCAGGCATTCTTTATTCAGCTGGATGCATGCAAGGGTATCTCCACCAAAATACCATGCATGCTGAGTACAGAAAAAGCTCCTGTTTATATACTGTATTTTACATACATATTCATTGATTTCCCAGAATAAACATACATATGATAATCATTTCCCCAAAATCATTAACATATTTTCCCTCCCCTTTACACATGCGTTCTTCGGTCCTGGGGGTCGCTTTGGTGGTCCCTGGTGGTCAGCGACCCCAAAGTCATAACTGACTGCTTGGGAACTGGTAAAAGTTGGCACAACTGGGCTGGTTGCTTTCCAGTCCTTTTTCCTAAAGAATAAGCATTGTGCAGTTCCATAGGCCAGTGGTTTCTGAAGAATAAGCATTGTAATAGCGCACCAGGTGCAAACGATTTTTCATCTGGCAACAATGAGGGCAAGGCAGCAGAAAAAGCCCAATTATCCTGAGATTACTATATAAGAAAAATACTGTTGATTCCAGCATAACAATAATAATTTCTTCCATTTTAATTAGACAGGAGACACATGAATCTCACCTAAATCAGCACCCTCATTTTGAAATCTTACATTTTTAAGCTTTGACTCACAATACCTGAACATTGTACTCTTTGTTCAACATGAAAGCTGTATTTCAGTGAAATAACCTTTTTACAACTAAAAAAAAAAATCCTTAAAAAACCCCCATAACTAGAGTTAAATACAGATTATTTACTACTCAAACTACCGTCAATGTTTTCATTCTGATATGAAAAGTGTCCTCTGACACATTGTTCTACTTACTCAAAAGCTGATAAGGTAAAATAGCAATGTTTATAAATCTTCATTTTCCAGATAATCTTCATTTAACTATCTATCTATCTCAAACGCCACCATCAACATTTGCATGCTCACATAGGATATCCGTATGAGCAACTCTTCTGTCAACTCAACTAGTAACTCATTTGGAAAAGGTTAGATTTCTAATTCCTCTATGTGCATTAAATGTCAGGCACTTCTTCAGCAGATCAGGTAATTCTATAGGGAGAATCTGCTGAAGATATGACATATCTAGCATTTGATCTTTACATAACATTTCCCCTAAAAGATTTTCCTTTTTACTTGGGAGCAGGAAGGACAAAAACAAAACAAGAACGCAAAGCAGACAGACAGTGATTCATTACAACCCTACAGGAAAGCCGAGTTGAGGAATTTGCTCCCATCCCCTTCTATTTCTAGAACCTACTGCTAACACGCGACATATAATGTATATTACACATGTGCAAGCCTTTCCTTAGCTTTGATCTTCCAAGCATGGCTCTCAATGCCTAGAACTACAGACTCTCAACAAATTCCACTGAGAATAAGTCATAACACTGTTTTTTGAGACCACCAGCTTAATACATTAAGCAGCTAACAATCATTAATATTTTCTCCACAGAGCCGTCTCATCCATTCTATATGAACATGATGTGCAAATTGATACCCTACAGAGCTTTATGTTTACACCAAGCAGTATCTACTGCGTAGCTTATGCATAAGCTAGATCTATTTATATTTTTACTAATATGATAATCACGTTCCTAATGATAATCACATTCCATAGTATGCCATATGCTGCAACTTCTAGCTCTTTGATTGCAAGCATACATTCTTAAAATTAGTGATGTTTACTTGACCTTAATTTAATTCATGAGTAAGAACCAGCCAGGTCAAAAGAACATTTCCCCAAGCCATCAGCGCATAGCTATAAAGGTGCTGTTTCAAGCACATGAACTACCATATGTAAGCTTAAATAATTTTGTTCATAAGATGAGTATCAATGTCAGACTGATTTTTAGTTGAGATCGTTGATCTCAAGAAAGAATACATCCCTTCATAACTGCTAAACTATGTTAATGACATGAATGGCATTCGATGATATAACCATGAGCTGTAAGCAGTACTGAATTACATTTTCATCATTAAAAAGGGCCTTATCCATAGCTACCATGGTGACAAAACACCAGCGTAAAAAGTTGTGCCTCCACTACAAGGAACTATTCTTCTACAGGGCATTGAAAAATATCAAGTGGATCATGAGAAACACAAAAGGCCTGAAAAGAAACAAAATTGCCTTGATTACGAACATAGTGGTTTACAACTAAATTTGTCATGCACGGCTACAATTCCTCACCCTCCCCTCAAGAATCTCAAGTCATTATTGGGACTGAAACACTGCTCTGGAAAGGGATGGTTCTTTGTAAAAGGATTACTCTATTTAGACTTCATTGCTTTTCTGCCAAGCATCAGCCATATAAGGAAAGCAAAGTTCACTGCCATTTATTTTGTCCAGACCTTTCTGATGCCTAAGAATAACCCTTACTGCTGCCTGGAAAGGTAAGTCTATAAATTGCAAATCAAATCATTTATTTGTTATCAGCCACTGAACCTACTTTAGGTATTTATATGTTAAGTTTTTGCTTACAGTATATCAAACAGAGTCAGATAATTTTTTTCTTAAAACACTAAATTAGTTCATGACATTAAAAAACTACATATGTAGGAGTGTTAAAAATTTTGCATAGAAATTACTGTGTCCAAGACTCCCAAATACCAATATATGTCAGACACTGGCAAGACTGAAGCATACACATCCTGTCTGACCAACATGTTGCTTCTGAATTCGGCAAATAGGAACAAACGTTTCAGAGCTATGGCTTCTACCTCGTTTTGAATATTCACAACACGAGGAACTTCTAGCATTCACAAGAGCACTAATCTAAAATTGCCTCTTTGAGGCATGAGAAATAAACCTGTGGGAAGCAATACTGCTTTCACTACATGCATCTACTTGGTTGGCGTAACAAGCACCAGCAGTACAAAACCTTACACCAAAAATTCACATTTAGTTTTCCTTCAAGAGCTTCCAAAAGAAGTTCTTTCAAAAATGAGCAAGGGGAAAGTGGTTATCAAAACCAAACAAGTCTACATTAACAGCTTCAATTGCATGCACTTTAAAGAAGTCAGACAACTAGCTATCTGCTTTGTTTTTGTTTTACATTTTAGTTTAAATGGAGGTTCTTCAGATACTCTTTGCAAAGATCAAAATGCAGGACAGACCTCTGCTGTACAAGCAGGAAAACAAGCACTCCAAATCGTCACTTTGAGAGCAGAAGGGGTGAAGGGGAAGAAGATGGGTGACTGCAGCAATCGAGGGGGACAACTACGACATTTACAGAGAACCAGGAGGGCATATTTTTACAAAGAAACTCCACAGCAATCATGAAGAAGTTCGGCCAGACACTATCTGATATTTCAGAAAACAAGGCGGACACAAGAAGCACGACGCCTCAAGATCTTTAGATTAAATAAAGATATTACCTCCTTCAGGACTTTCTCATTTCCCGATAAGTTAATTATACTCACAGGGTTACCAAACGTTTTGGAAGGGAAGGAGCTGAAGCAGCAGTTACGCAGTCGAGCAGCTTCAGCTCAGTACCTTCTCGGACCGAACAAAGAAACTTCTGTGTCCGATGAGATTAAAAACTTTCGGTCTCCCAGACTCTTTCCTTGCCTCCATGAAACCAGCGCCTTTACGTTTCGGCGAGACGGAGGGAAACACAAAGAGCAGCTAAACTATCCAGGCCAAGGCGGAAAACAGGAAAAAAAATAAAGGCCAAAACCAGCATATAAAACGAAGCGTGAACTCCTTGCTTTTTTCTCCACCCCCTTCCCAGAGGAAGGATTTTTCAGTTGTTTTTTTGGCTGCTGATCCCAACCCTTCCCCATTAGCCTTCCCCATTTACCTTATCTGTCGGGGGCGTCTAAACCAGATCCAGCAGCCAGGAGTTTCTTCCGACCCCAAGCAAATGCATTAAATCCAATCGGAGTTTTCTTCTCCTTAAGGGGGAAGAAGGAATGTTACAGCTTTCGCCGAGGACGGGGGAGTTCGTGTGCACGGGGGCAAGGCGGCAGAGCAGCCGGGCTCCTCCCGGCCGCCGCCAGGGTCTGCCCCGCGGGCGGCCCCGCGTC